>MIQA02024311.1:0-15959 GCA_001887855.2 Sclerospora graminicola
CAAGAATTTTACGGGTGAAGAAATTTATCCTGGTTTGGGTGCAGGTTTCAGGCAATGGGCCTACCTGTTTATTGAGGCAGTGGATGTGGCACAACTTTCGTCTGGTTTGTGTGGACAGAGCGTCTCAAAGTCAATAAATTAAGTGAACATTTGGAGGGCGTGGCAGCCAGTTATTTTCAAGCAAACATAATGACATGGTGGCAAATATCGCAGGAGCTTTACTATGTTTTGGATCAACTCTATCACGCATTTAAAGTGAATATTACACACCAACAAGCTGCAGTACTTTTCGCGCAGGAAAAGGATGCTCGGAGGTCATGGACCCAGCATTTCTTATACCTAGTAGCATTGGCACGCGAAAGCGGATCGCACGAACGACTTATCGTTGAAAACATTGTGAAATATGCAGCTCCCGACCTGAAGATGGGTCTAATGATTCGATACAACCCACAACGCATGGATTACATATTACATGCAGAAGAACTCATTGCGTGTACACAGGAATTAGAAGACGATGCAGTAAAGGTAAAGATACAAGCCAGGAGTGTGGTAAATTTCGTTGATGAGCGGAGAAAGAAACGAACGTGTTTCTCGTGTGGAATGGAAGGACACACGCAAAAGTATTGCCGAAAAGGGAACCGCAAGACGCAGAACAAGAATTTCGAGCGTAAACCAAGGCCAAGGACGGATGAAAATGGAGAAAAAAAAATTGTGTTGTATATAATTGAGCATGGAAGAAGACCACAAAAAACATTAAAAAAAGACATACTTGATGACAAAGAACTATGGATAATTGACAGCGGTGCAAGTCGCCATCTCGAGTTGAGTGAAGATTTTCTCGAAGACGCAGTGGATTGTGGAGAAAACGAGGACTTACTGTTACCTGATGGAGCGAGATTAAGTGTGACAAAGGTTGGAAAAGTGCGATTAAAAAGCATGTTTGCGACGATATTGCTTACGGAAGCATATTACGCACCAAAATTGGCAAAAAATTTGATTTCGCTTGGCAACCTCAAGAAAAAGAGATGCATGGTCAAGGATACCGGAAGAACGATGAAAATGATGCACGGAAGCAGTGTAGTGTTCGATGTTGAAGTCACTGGGTGCGTATTTACGGCGAAACTAAGTCTGATGAAGGAATTAAGTGTGTGTGTGAAAGCTTTACGAATATGATTATGACAACTATGGAGAGTGGCGAACGTGATGACCCACAAGAAGGGTCATTACATCACTTTCACTTACGTTTGGGACACTTATATTGCGATACCGTGGAAAGACTAGCAAAAGACCCGGCATCGGGCATAAAGTTGACCGACAGGCGCAGACCAAATTGTCTGACCTGTGCTGAAGGCAAGGGAACGCGTACGAAACAACCCAAGCAAGACAGCGGGCAGAACGCGCCGATCGATAGAATCGGTGGCGTCATCTGTAGTGACCTGAAGGGCCCGATTACCCCCAGAGATCGACGCGGAAACAAGTACTTGGTCGTTTTCGTTGATCATTTTTCGAATTACGTTCGCGTTTTTCCCGCGAAGTCGAAGGATCAAGCTGCAAAGAAGTTTGAGCATTTTTTGTCGTGGTTTGAGAATGAGTTCAACTGTCGAATTCACGTATTACGTACCGATGGAGGTGGAGAATACAGAAATGTGGATTTATTCTGTAAGAGGACTGGAGTCAGAAGACAGATCACGGATGCAGGAAACCCTGCTTCAAATGGTAAAGCAGAGCGTATGAACAGGACGATTTTTAACATGATTCGCTGTATGATTTTTGGATCCGGTGTTCCGCTTACATTTTGGTCTGAAGCGGCGGAATACGCTAGTTACATCTTGAATCGAAGCCCAACGCGAGCGAATGTGCGAAAGATGTCTCCGATCGAAGTTCTTACTATATATATATCGACATAGTAATTTTCGGATCGCCGTGCATGGTCTGGCGTTATGCTAGGAACAAATCGCTTGGAAAACATGCAAAAAAAGCTTTGATGCTTGGAAAAAGCGACGAAACTAAGGGCTACAAGGTGTTGCTTTTAAAAGACAGGGTCGTAACGACGACAAGACATGTGTATCACGTGGAAACTTTGGGTGAAAAGGAGAATGAAAAACTATTACGTATGGTAAATGATGAAGTGGAGATAAGTCACGAGAACAATGGAGAAAATTCACTTCCGAAGGAGAAAACAACCAAGAGTCGCGAGAAGAAACCAGGCAGGAGTTACAGCCAAGAAAATTGGCGAGAAAAGTGAAGAAAACGCAAAGATTGATCGAATATGAAGAAAAAGAAAGACAGCGCAAAGAAGCTGGAGATGATGATTCGAGTGACGAAAGACAAGATGGAGTGAACGAAGGAAGTTCGTTTTTTGCTTTCGCAGTATGCAATGTTGACAATCCGGACAGTGGAAAGATTGCTGGAACGCCAGACCCCAAGAGCTATTTCGAAGCTAATAGGGGGAACCAATCAGAGAAATGGACAGTCGCTGAGACGGCAGAACTGAAAGCCCTGGAAGACTTGGAAACGTGGGAGATAATGAAGCGTAAGGATGGGGTAAAGACGCTACCCACCAAGTGGGTTTATAAATCTAAACTCAAGAATGACGGTACTGTGGAGAGATACAAGGCACGTCTAGTGGCCCGTGGTGATAAGCAGGTGTATGGCGAAAATTATTTCATAACATTTTCGACAGTTATGGAAATAAACAATATAAAAACTATTTTGATATTGTCGATTGTGTGGAATGTGCCGGCGAGGCATGGAGATGTCCCGAGTGCTTACCCGAAAGCAAGCACCGAAAAAAACTATGATATTTACCTACAAGTACCACAAGGTATGGAGATTTCAAGTGACACATTGGAAAAGCTAGAAGTTACGAGTTCGAAGGAGCTAATGGTCAAGCTAAAACAGAATCTTTACGGCCTCAAGCAGGCAGGACGACTATGGTACAACTTATTGTGTGACACTTTGGTAAAAATGGATTTCTCTCAGTGTTTGACGGACACCTGCATTTTCGTGAGGATTGATGGAAGAGGTACGATCGTGGTTGGCGTATATGTTGATGACCTATTGGTTACAGCTACGAAGACACATTTAGTGGATGATTTCTTTGAGAAATGCAAGTTTCGGAATTGAAAGACTTGGGCAACGTGGAAAAATTTCTCGGAATGCGAATTTTAGGTGATCCTACGAATGGATACACCATCGATCAAGAGAGCACTATCGTGGAGATGCTCGAAAAACATGGATTAAAGGAGGAAAATGTGGTGAGGACGCCCATCTTGGACTTGGAAGATTCAAAAGAATTGAACGAAATGTTGCCGATTGACTCTCGTGGAAAAGGACCTACGGTGAAGGACTTTCAGTCCCTTGTGGGAAGTTTGCTATGGATTTCACGAATTTCTCGACCGGATATATCGTTTGCGGTGCACCGTGCAACAAGGCACACGCACGCACCAAGCCTGAACGATTTTAAAATTGCGAAACGAATTGCCAGATATTTAAAAGGCAGCAAGACTTTGAAATTGCATTTACGTGGAGATAGCGAAGTGAAATTACCCTTACGAATTGTTAGCTACAGCGATGCTGACTATGCCGCTGATCGTGTGGATAGGAAGAGTATTAGTGCGAATGTGATTTTTATATGTTGAGTTATTGCGGGATGGAGCTGTAAAAAACAGGGATCTGTCGCTCTATCGACTGCGGTGGCGGAATTTGTTGCGGCCGCCGCAGGTGGAAATGAAGCACTTGGTTTGAAGGAGCTTTTCGAGGAATTGGGTGTGAAGACAAAGACACCTATAGTGCTGAAAATTGATAATCAAGCCGCGATCAAGCAGCTCAAGAATGAAGCGAGCGCGGCAAGTGCTAAACATATCGACGTGAAGCTGAAATTCTTAAAAGACTTTACGAAACGTGGAATTGTGGAGCCCGAGCATGTGTCAAGCGCGAGTATGGTGGCTGATCTACTCACGAAGACTTTACATGCGCCAAGAATTCAAGAACTATGTGAACAAATTGGATTGAAATGATGGTTTATTACGATAATGGCGATGATGCGCTATTGGTGAACCTATGGTTTCTATGTTTATGTTGATATGGACTGCAAACGAAGCCCCGGTACTCTTGGAAGGAGTGTTGGAATTTTGGATGATGTTATCTGAAGTGAAAACTGACGTTAAATTCCTGCTATCGAGATTATCGTGGTTTCTATGCATATTGTGAATTTTAGGTTAAGTGGTATTTTAGCTAAAACTGCACTTAAAATTTACATAATATATACTTTCATTTTTGTCGAGTAAACAGCACGTCAAGCATCTACGTTCCCCGCGTCCGACACTGACACGTCGGACGTTTTGAGTGAAGAAGACATGCATAGCATACATACACACCCTATACTGACCGATAGGGCGGCACGTCGTAACAAGAAGTATCATAAACGCACTAACCTGTGCTTATTATCGTTACGTGGAGCTAGGAGCGACTACGTGGCTATCTACACTTTCCTACAAAAAGAAGTTTCGGAACATGTAAATAAATCTCAAGTATTAGCTCGCGAGTCAATTACTGGTGAGCTAAGACAGGAACAATTGAACGCAACAGAGTTCCGAGCAATCACAACCGAAGCGACTGTACTGGAAATGTCGAAACGCTTGGTGCATTAAAGGATTAACCAGATGCCGATTGCAACTCCACACAGCGTTTCGAAAGAGCAACCATTAGAGCGGGGCATACCATCGCTGCTCTTAACGATACCCATTCCCACGAGTTAGAGCAGCTGTGGCTGCAAACGATGCGTAAGAGAAAAAAGATTCAGCTGTTAAAAACAAATTTTGCCCTCTAGCGTCAGGAAGTTGAAATCTGACTGAATCAAAGGACCATTACACTGGAACGAAGGTAGAAAGATGATCAAGAATTAGTGATAGAGTCGGAACAAAGTGTAAAATCCGTCGAATAAGGAGATGAGGGTTAGGACTAGGGGTAGCTCCTGGGCGGAAATCGACACCGGGGAGCTTGACTGGCAATATACTTGAAGTTTGTATACTGCGACGGCTGGACCGAGAATAATCGATCGGCCAGCCAAACCAATGATAATGAAGGGTAAATCCAAACGTGTACGTAAAGGGGAATCCAAATATAACACCACAATCTTCCACAGAAGGCGAAAATGTTACCACTTCCTAATACTTAATATACCGTGTTCAATACACGGGCGACTTTGAGGTGAGTATACGAAACGCGGCGACTCCCGGTCAGGGGACTTCCGGTGGGTTACTTTAACCTCCCCCGGGCAAACCAATAACAGCAAGAGGGGGCCTTGTTAGCCCTCCGCTTTGAGCCAATAAAAGCGACTTATGTCTAAGAAAGCGAAAAGTATACTGATTTATCCCTATCAATACTCCCTTTTGTGTAACCTACCCCAAATAGCCCGGCTGGCCAGTCATGTGTCTTACCCGAAGTAGCCCGGTTAACTCTGATTTTGTGTGTACCAGCCCGTCCGGTACACCCAACCCAAATGGTACCAGACCGGCCGGTACACCGAACCTAACTGGTACCAGACCGGCCGGTACACCGAACCTAACTGGTACCAGACCGGCCGGTACATCGGACCCAGCCGTATCGGCCGGATGGCCATCCATCCGAGCCCCTCGGCCGCTGGCGCTAGCAATTCCTTGGCAGCTTCTCATCCGATCCGGGTGCCTCCTTCATCCACTAGAACACTCATCTTCCTTCAGGCTCCCTTCACTCATACCTTACAAACAATCCGCCACCAGTCTGCCACTCGGCCGTCCAACATCCGCGGTCTTCCCGTCTGCTTAGCCTGCTAGCTCGACTGTTCATGCCTTCTATCACGTTCGTCCGGCCTGATCCCAGGCCTGGTGCCGTCCGGCCGCTCACAGGTGCGTCCGGCAGCTCCCAGATCGCGTCTTCTTATTGACCGGTCCGGGCATCCAGCTAAGGGCGACATTTCAGCCAATCCGGTGCGGGCATCCATCATCATTAGTCCGTTAATTTCTAGAACACTTCACCACAGGTGCATATTTTCCTTCTTTCGGACGACTTCTCAGACTCCGAGATCTTGAAGGGCTTGCAACTCGGCCCGCTTGGCCACTACCCATTGTTTTGAGTCCCTCCCCTTGTGGGCTTCAAAGAAATTATTCGGGTCCGGTAGCGGGTCGAGATTTTCACGCGTAGGTTCACACTTATCCATAACTGCGAATGCCACCATTAAGCTTCCACTCCCACCTTCCTGAGTATCGTCAGTGTTTCTTTCTTCACTGCTCTCTTTTCAGGTGTTTCTCTTCCCACTTTCGAAATCACTGAATTTTGGTGTCTTCTTTATCTTTCTTTCGGATTTACACATTGAATTCGACACGTTTTCAGTGCATCTTCATTCTTCTTTTTTGTCACAACAACTTGTGTCTCCTTCGAGACAGAATTGTATCCATTAGGTGTTAGGTTTTCTTGATCTTTTGTCTCCAAAGTGCCTTCAACTTCGCCGTCTAGCATCTCCTTTATCTTTCTGTTTGCTACGTCACTTAATGTCTCGATATTTCCGACATGCCTGGTCGTCGTAACCACTCGATCACGCAGTAAGAGCACTTTATATCTCTTGGTTTTGTGGTGAATTGGTCTTGGAATTAACGGGCTAATGAGAAGTGAATACACCGCCCGTGATTGGTAGAAATGTTGCCCCCAGCTAGCTGCCCGGATCAGCCACCATAGCATGCAGGATGGCAGCTGCCAGGTGTACTCACAAGCGACAGATCGGTGGCAGTTCTCGCGATCGATTTCTTGCCCGATTTCTCGACTAATTTCTTTTTTAAATATCAGTGAAAAAATCGGATGTCTGAAACCCCCTATAATATTGGTCTTCAGCCCTACTCGGTTGGAAAAGCCAAGCCCAACGATAATCGATGGTCTGAACTGCTGACATCCATAGTCCTCGCACGCTGTTGATACCACTACTGATGATTTTTTTTGTGCAAGGCATGAAACTGCCACTTGCTTCATTGACAATTGTAAAAAAATCTTGAAGGATATACGACTCCTCTAAGCAGGAGAATACTAAGAACAATTAGTATTCTCCTGCTTAGAGGAGTCGGATATCCTTCAAGATTTTTTGCACTTGATTAAGAGCACATATTACCTCTGAATGATGGTGGAAAAATGGCATTGGAGCCGTACAAGTCAATGCGTTTCTTACGACGACAACGAAAAACATGACAAGTCAAGGGGTTTGACCAACCCCTGTAAAAATCATGCTAGCCAAGTTTGTGTGCGTGTAGCTATCATTTCGTCGTCCTCATACGCTATTGCTGTGTCTTAAGCTGTCTCTGGGGGCACCTATGATATTGGAAGAGCAACACGAAGTATAAGGTATGGTTTATACAAATATTGCGTGCTATGTATAAACAAAAGAAGCATCTCAAAGCATTCAGGTATCATCACTTGATGCGCCGCTTCATCAGCCTCGATAGAGCTTAAACCTGGTACTTTCGTCTACCTCACTAGCAATCCTTGAATTTGGATGATGAAATTTTGGGAGCTTGCCCAATCCGTTTTTCGAGCTTTTGGTCCATGTCGGTCCTTCTTGTATCGTCCCGAATGGGTCCAATAATCTTTAATCGGGTGAAAAATCTTTCGGAAACATTCTTGCAATTCTAGATCGTTGCTATTGTCAGCGTCATAGCGATTAAGTATTGACCTGGTTTGAGTCGAAATCACAGCGGCAGCGGTCACTCGCAAAATGCATCGATCGTCTCATGTCGATATATCTTGTATGCATGACGAAATGGGTCGCTCCGCGATATTGCCTGTTAAAGTTTGTCCCAAATACGCGTCTTAATATCACCGAGAGTCCAATTCCCCATTTTTATTCTCCGTCGTATATTGATCAGGATCGGCTAACGCTTTTTGATTTGTGATTTGCTTCAACTTTGACGCAGTTCGTTGGTAGCCGCTACTCAGAAGGTAATTTGAAGGCAGGACCCATGAGTGAACTCATCTAATCACCACCTTCTTTCTTGTCAGAACGTGGAAGCAGAGCGTCCGGTTGAAGACGCGAGAGTGGCGGTCCTATTAAAGGCTACGTGAAACTCGTGAGGTTTAATTTCATTTACTTAAAGATCCAAAACGTTGTGGCTATCACGACCCACGCCTCTTTCCTTCCTGGGTCTTTAAAGAGATCGCAATTTTCGACGGACTTGCCCGTCGCTCGTGGTATTGAAAGACTCACAGACATTATCTCCGACCTGGAGCGTGCACTCACCGCTGAACCTAAAGCATAGATAAAAGAGATGCAAACTCTAATGGACACTTGACTGAAATTGAGATAAGTAATTTTCGTGACGGTTACTGCATACTCAAAAGTAATTCTTCACTTTTCTGCGCGCGCACACATTACTAGACCAATAGTTCCCCCACTTGCCTAAACTATATTCTATCACCCCCCCCCTCCCGCCGATAGTACTATCTTCTTCTGCTTCCTCCGTCTTGACCGCTTGCGTACAAAAAACGCAGGCATCAGATCGTCTGGGATTAGGAGCGAGATGTCAGTTGGAATGACAGAGCTGGCATACATGTTTCAGATAGTCTTGTATAGGTACCGCTCAGAGCAGTAGGTCGTGGGGTCATTGGCAGAGATGAATAAATCCATTGAGTGACTGTAGTGAAGGGCCGCGCACACAAAGCCGAACGGAAGCTCGAACTCGTCCCATTTCATGCAGCTTTACGTATTTCTTTGTAGATCAACCACTCGGGACCCACCGGCTCCCATATATACCTTAAAGACATATTTTGCATTTGAAATTACAGGTCTTGGCCGTCCCGGTAGAACGTTGCGTTTCACCATTTCCGCATCCTTTGTGCGGAAAGTCCTGTCGTCATATATCTTTTCATACTTGACAAAGAACCGTGGCAGTCTCTCCACCATAAGACGAGATATACTTACGCACATTGAGAAGACGGGCGGGTCCGAGCCAGGCGTTGGAGCTCTCCACCGGGTTGGATGTAGCGGTGACATGGAAAGGCCGCGGAAATTCATTTCTCATCTCTTTTGATTCTCAGGTATGCTGCTTACTCCGCCAAATGGACCGAAATGTCGGCCCAGATTCTCTATGCTTCAAACGCATGTTTCGCATTGGCTAGTTGGACCCCACGACTACCTAAATCTTACTTCGTTTCAGTCTTCACGTTCCGCTTAGTATGCTAAACGCAATAGGAATGTGGCATGTGTGGTACAAAATCAGCACTGACTTTACGGAGGCCCTGGTCTCGATCGCTTACAAAAACCTTTTTTTGTGTGTAATATCGGCAGCGCTACCAGTAAATTCTTAAAAATCGGGTCTAGCACACCTCGCACTCAGTGCAGTAGTTGATAGAAACTGCTATCACAATGGTGTCATTGCTACCCGTGACAACACTTGAAGCACAAATAACCCCGTCCACGAGACTTTTTGTGTGACAGGCGTCCAAAAGATAAGAGGAAGCCAGTTGGACACAATGGGTTCCATTATCCCATAGCAAAAAAGCTGACTCAATAATCGGGTGGACCACGTGCGATTGAATTTGCGCTGAATAGACTTGCGACCGTGCTGTCCACGTGTGTTCTTGGATTGGCCGCTTTCGTGGCTGACAGAAAAGGCCGAACTTTTGCGAAGTTACTCAAAACGTCTGCCTGGTAAAGGTGTTGATGCCTTTGGAGAGCTCGATACGCGCTCATCTATGGTACAATCGTTCCGGTCCTACTCTTTCCGCTTTGTTTACGTCCGTCACTTTGACTTGACGGGTGCTTTCCGAGCATTGCTTTCCGACATACTTCAAAAATTTAGTGAATTCCCGCCGCTGGTTTCCAACATGATCGTCCCCTTCGTGGTTGAAGTTACACGACTTCGCCGCTCGTGCAAGCCCGTCAGCTTTTTAGTGCGCACTTCAATCCGGAAGGGGCACGCTGTGTGGGTATTGCACACAATAGTCACTCGAGTGCGTTTGTTGGATGTGAGCCTAATGTCGATTGCGTCTTTCCCGCAGCGTTCTCTCACAGTGCACTTCGCAGCTGCGGTGGACTCGAAATCTTTATTAACTACACAAACTTGCAGCTCTTGGTCAAAGAAGTCGTAACAAAAAAAACAAAGATCTCATCGCTGTGGTCGAGATTGTGCTGTTTAAGCTGAAGAGTGCTGTGGTGAAATAGTTCTAGAATTAACGGACTGATGAGGGATAAATCCACTTACCTGATTGGTAGAAAGGTTAGTCCAAGCTAGTTGCCCGGGTCGGCTACAGGATGGCGGCTGCCGGAGGTGTTCGAGAACTCCCGCAAGCGCCGAACCAGTAAATGGACATGGAAACTGGGTAAGACAGGTAACCTAGATGCTGTGGGTCAGGCATACCAGAAGTTGACCGGCTGGATCAAGCGGGGCTGAAAGGCGGTTGATGGTGGCCATAGGTGGTCAAGGGGCAGATTGGTCAAGAGATGGATAGATAAGAGGCTCCAAGTAGGGTCATGTCCCTGTAGTAGCCGGATGATACACCTGAGATAGGTGAGCGGCCATGAAGAGGAAATCGGAGTCGGCGGCCAGGTACCGGCCAGGCCGAGGTGGATGACCATCCAAGCTGGTCACGCTTTTTGGTGTACAGTACACAACACGTCTAGTCACGCTATTTCAGGTAAGGTACATAACCATCCGGGTCAAAACTGGTCAGGTTATTTTGGGTAGGGTACACCAAAGTTTTTTTTGGATCTAGGGATAAAAACCAGTATACATTTCGCTTTCTTGGATACAAGTCTTCGTTGGTTCACAGCAAGGGTTAACAAGGTCCCCTCTTGTTGTTATTGGTTTGCCCGGGGAAGGGTTTAAGAAACCCACCGGAAGTCCCTGACTGGGAGTCACTGTAAAACTTATACACACTCAAGTCGCCCGTGTTTGAAACACGGTTTAGTTCGATTGGAAAGTGTGGTGAAGTTTTGGATTACTGTGGAAGATCGTGGAATATTGTTTGGATTTCCTGACTACGCATAAGATTGGAGTAACCCCTTTATTATCTTTGATTAAGCGGACCGATCGTTTACTCTCGGTCCAGCCTTTGCGGGATACAAAACTCAAGTAAAACGCCAGTCCGCTCCCCAGTCCTAGGAGCAACTTTAGTCTTAACCCTCGTCCACCTATTAAACTGGCTTTTAGCTTTTCGCCTTAGACGAGCGTAACCGCCCGTACTGACGGGTACACAAGGTGAGTTATATACAAGATGAAGTATCCCAGTCGTCACGGCCAAGGTGATGGAAGCGACCGGTCCGACCAGCTTGATTTTGGCTTGGACCAAGACCTGGATGGACGGAGTACCCCCTCCGACAGTCAGTCATCTGGGCCCCGCGTGGGTGTTCGCATCTCTGAAGGAATTTCTGAGAGCGACTACACCACAATGGTGCGCGTGCCTGGATCTCTTGGTTTCCCTGGATATCACCGCGAGTCCCTAGTTGGCGAAAAACCAAAACCTGTCTAATTTGTTGAGGACGTTGTGTCAGGTGCGTTGGGGGAAGGCATATCGACCCCAATGCTGGTGAAGATAGAAGGGTGCGATGGTAGACTCGCATTGGGGGAGTATGAGGTCGACATTAAAGAAGAAGTTACTCCCCTGGAGACTAGTCCGAGCCAGCTCCAGCTGGGGCATAGTTACCAGCATCATCGTCCTGACCAGCTCCAGTAGGATGGTGCAAGTCACCCTAGTCCGAGTAAGGATAAGTTTTGGCCATGATCCAAAGAAACAAATGCATGAAATGAATATCATAGAAGAAAAAATAAAGAAAAAATAAAAACCGAAGGTTGGATACGACCAGAGTAGAAAGCTGGTCAGCTTAGAACCAGACCACCATTCAGGTCACCCACCCCTAAAAAGCTGGACGGGCAAAGGATTAGGTCGTCTACCCCACAAGGATAGACTACGTTTTGAAGAAGAAGAAGAAAAGATGGATGATCTACCATAGAAGGTTACAGACACCGACCTGGAGCGTGCTTATCACCTTCGAGAGTTGGGTCAGTTCTTGCAAACAGATGGGGTCCTGAAAATAATCCGACCCAAAATCCTGGGTGAATTAAAGGGTGCCGTTTCTCCCCCATCTTTTTCAGGCGACCACGTAGCCCTTATTAGAGGACTGTTTAACCAGCTCAAACAATCCGGCATCAATACCGTTGCCATCGACCCGAACCAGTTATTGGACCTGGAACCGGATAAGCTGAAGGAGGCATCCAGCGTGCTTCACGACCGCCGGGTACCGTTAGTGGTTTGCTATCAACCTCAGAAGATGGCAGCGACAGCTAAAATGACCCCACCTTTACCACCGGTAGCAGGCTGACATGCTGGAATATATCCAGGTTCTTTACAGTATGAGTCTGCCCCTTCAGATACAGATTTGACGGATTCATCTGTGGGTAATACCCGCATGACGCTTGGCCCTAGGGAAGCAGCGCGCGTGGCAATGGCCACCAAGTTTGGAGGGGACGACCGTTCAGAGAAAGTTCAGACAACATAGCGTCCAGACCCGGACAGCGGCGGCGGATACAGACCCAAGGGGCAAAGGCGTGGACTTGAAAAATAAGAAGGAATCCCAAGCCGACCCCCAAGCTGGTCCCCCGGTTACCTCTCAAGATGGCCCTCAAGTGCCGGACCACCTTCAGACTATGTTTTCGGCTATGATGAAAAGATACTTGGGAAACAACGTCGGGCCAATGCTAGCCGTTTCAGTCTAGGACCACAAGACCACCCTGCCCACCGGGAAAGAGAGGTGCTTGGACCAGCCCAGCATTATGCGAGGGGATCGATAGATGCCCATACCGATCCGGACGGTCACCGAATAGGAAGCCGTCACTTAGTGATGTGGACATGGAGTGCATTATGTCAGTCCGATGTCACTTTGATCCAGTGGACCTGGATCTAGGAATGTCTCGCCGAGCCAATTTGGACTCAGCCTAGGCTTTCGACCCGGACTGAGGGGCGATCATCCGACTCCGGATGTCTGCTACGTCCGAGTTGAAAGGTTTTACTGGACGGGACATGGACGATGAACAGGACCGATGATGGCTAAGCAAATCGAAATCAGCATTCCTCAGGGACCGTATACCGGACTACGAGAAATGATTGATTTTTGGAGACCAAATGAAGGGACCAGCAAAAAACTGGATCCAGCAGCGTAGCCGAGAAGTCCGATACGACTGGAGGCAGATGGTCGAAGCATTTGGTGAACAATACTGACAATCGGGGATGTCCGTGGCACGGCAGTACTTTCATACCAAGAAGAGAGCAGACGAGACCTCTCTGGAATATCTCCATCATTTGAATGTCGCAGGAATGAGGGCCAATATACCGGACAAGGAAGGCGCCAGCCGGCCGGAAGCTGCCCGAGAACATGGGGAACCCTTCATCAGTACGCTGAACGACCGATAATTGGGAGATCAGGTCGCGCTGCTACGACTAAAAAATACTACGGAGCTGGAACTGACACTACGGACTTACCGGAGGGAGAAGAAGCGAGGTTCCAATCCAAAAGTTGGGATGGGTAGGTACAGATCACGTTATAACTTGGATCAAGGAAGCAGGCCGCCATCAACCAGAACGGCCCGTGCCGTCGGCATGGTTGCCCGGGAGTCGGATGCAACCAGCTCGGAAGAAGAATAGCAGCGGTCTAGCGGCAAATCGGAGCAGGAACAATACCGGTACCTGATCTCAGCGGAAGCTGGTCAGCAGTCCAGACCACCATCTTGCTCGGGCCAGCAGAAACGTTTTACTGCCCTAGCTGGCCTGGACTACCCCAGACGAAAATGTACCCTTTGTGGATCCATCATGCACGATGACAGAAGATGCTGGAAACGGCTGGCTTGTAAGAAGTGCGTGAAAAAGGACATCCAGCTGAACACTGCCTGTTCACATGCAAGACTTGCGGAGAAGTGCACGAGGCTAGACTCTGCCCCATCGAGGAGTTCTACAAACAGATGAAGAAGTGATATGTCCCGCCCAAAAATGCTGGAATGTTGTCACCAGGGGTGGAAAAGATGCTAAACTAGATCGCTCGCCAGATTGGAATATGGTTAGAGCGGAGCGGTCTCGTGCTAGTATCTATGCATATGTCGGTAAGGAGGATAATCGAGAAGCAAAGTAGAGCGTAACCGACAATACATGAAAGTTTGACGATTACGTCACCCGATCCCCGGGCAGCAGGGCTGACCCCTTCCTGGTGAGCAGTATACGAACGGACGAATATGATCGGTCTGAAGTGGTGATGGAGCTGAGTTTGTTACCCGGAGAATTACGAGCTTACTAGAAATACCATTCTCCTGATAAGTGGTCCATGCAGGCCAAGGCCGATTTGTAAGATTATTAACCAGAAGGCCACTATGCTTTTTGACTCTGTCCATTGTCGACACCACCTTTGCTCGTAAGGTTGGGTGTGAAATAGATGAGGCAAAGCGATAAGAGTGTATCCGTATCGGAGAAAGGTCGTACCTGACCCAAGGAAGAACAAGAGTTAAGATTACGTTGGCTGGGTCTTTGATGTACTACTTTACCGCCTGGGTAGGAAGGCTAGCAGGGCAGGACGCAATTCTGGGGATGGACTTTATGGTCCCTGCCGGCAAACGTAGGACTTATCTCATGGCACATTGACGTTGCCTGATGAGGTACAGAACGAGCTGGCTGGCCGGTAGCCTCTATATGGCGCCCACGTTCAATTTCCCAAAATTGGGCAAGTTTGTAACTGTGCCAGTGGGACAGACAGTGTAAGTGACTGTACGGCCACACAGCTGACTAGGGGCGAGTATTGGGTGCCCTCGTTCGTTTAAGGGGAAGGTCATCTCAACTACATAAGCGTGATCAACATCTCAGAGCAGCGTCTCACCTTGCATGAGGATGTCATCATTGGATTGCGACCGGCAGAAGCCAAAGTGCTCCGTCGGCCAGGTTATGTCACCATTGACTCAAGATGCTATTTCGAGTGGCAAAACCTGGCCTATCAGGCGACTACTGATCTAGTCAGTGAGGAGGAGTCTGTGGAGGAGTGCCAGACACCTATGGTGGCCAAACCGGAGTACCGGACGCCTTCTTGAATATTGACGTGGATCCGGCCATTGCCGAGTCAGGTTGAACGTGCTCGCCGAGACCTTGCCCCAGTAGCCGACATGATTTTGCTTATACCAACCAAGACAAGTGAACAGCTGGATCAGGAAGTGAGGCAGGTCGGGGTCATTAGTTCGACCACCTCTGATGCTAGCTTGCGGACGACGCTGATTTGACTAATTCGGACCAGGATTCGGAATTACCGAAGCTGACCAGGATGGGGGACCAGGTCAACCCAAGTGTGGCCGGACGGAACCCCTCTCGGATGATACGGCCGGAAGGTCGGAGACAAATGATGCAGCTGGTTTAGCGGAGACTCCTTCGGCGCAATACAAAAGTTATGTTGGGACCGAGACCGAAACCGACCAGGTCTGCATTCACGAAGGGGGCGACATGTACGTCGAAGGCATGGAAGATCAGATGGCAGTGCTACCTGAGGTGATTCCAGCCCTCCAGCGGTAACTATGGTAGATCTACAGGTGGGCGACCCAGACGTGAACACTCCAGAAGGGATCAGCAGGTTGAAGAATATTTTATGGAAAAGGAGACACCTGCTGATGTGGTAAAGCGATCAGAAAATGTTGAGAACGATGGACCACACATGGCCGTTGATTGGTGGGAAAGGCCGATCACAGTTACGATGAAAAGGTGGCGGACAACTGGTATTCACGATGTGAAGAAATCAGCCAAGTACTGTCATTACGCCCAGTCCCAGACACTGATGGAACGATGGAGATCACGATCACGATCGTTATCACAATTACTAAGTGGAGATCCCGTGGATGTAAAACGAGGTGAGCAACGGTTGACATGACGTGTCAGGGGCAGCCATCTAGCCGATCTATGAACGGTGTAGTTGTTGAAGT
>MIQA02024312.1:0-29468 GCA_001887855.2 Sclerospora graminicola
CACTACACCAGCTGACCGCAGCATAAAACTGTCTAGTGCCATGAGCCCTCAAACAGAAGCTGAAAGAAATATGATGAAAGACATTCCATATCGCGAGGCAGTCGGCAGCCTCATGTATCTTATGATAGGCACTCGCCCTGACCTTGCATACTACATGAGAGAAGTAAGTCAATACCTTTCCAACCCTGGAGAAGAACACTGGAAAGCAGTAGTTCGAGGTTTCAGATACCTGCATGGCACAACAAGCCACGGACTAACTTTGGGTGGAACAATCCAGCAGACTACTCGTCAACTCACGGACAGTCTTACCGCTTTTTCAGACTCTGACTATGCGAGCTGCTCAGATACTCGACGATCTATTGGTGGTTTTGTGACAATGATCGGTAAGAGTCCGATTTCGTGGCTTTCTCGAAAACATCATACTGTGGTTCTATCCATAACAGAAGCTGAGTATATTGCACTCTGTCATTGCATGCAGGAAGTAATATTTCTAAAGACCCTGCTAAGTGAACTTGGATTTCAATCCACAAAGCCAACTATAATTCACGAAGACAACCAAAGTTGCATTAAACTTGCAAATAATCCTGAATTGCACGGTAGATCTAAGCATATCGATATACGCTATCACTTTGTGCAAGAAAAAGTAGAACAACAACTATTTACTATTACGTATTGCAATACAAAGGACATGATAGCCGATATTTTTACCAAGGCACTTCCAAAGCCTCAATTCCTTTATTTAAGAAATAAACTTGGTGTGACAACTCGTGACAAAATGTCTATGCAAGCAAACAAACTACTTCGTAATAGATAATTCTTCTAAGGTTTTCCTACGCAGACTCTGTGAGGTTTTCCCTGGTTTACTAACCAAATTTGAGATACTTAAACACAATCAAAAGGTTGAACAACTTAAGGTTTTTTCCAACGCAAACTATGTGAGGTTTTCCGGTCTATTAACCAAATTTGACATACTTAAACAATTAAACAGCGTAAATGGCAAACTTCTATTTAGTGTGTTACCATCCTACTTCAAACAATGGTTACTGCATGAAAGGTTTCTTGAATATCTCGACCTTGCGAACAAACGCAACCTGGTGAATCCATTTTCCGTAGATCTTGAGTGGGATCGCCTTGTCATTCTCGACCACGAAAATTCACGGGTGATGACAAGTAATACGAAGCGATGACCGACATAAGACGGATTGTATGCCTCCGCAATATAAACACCATCATCAACCTTCAGATTCAAAAAAGCCGTAACTTTGTCTACTCCTCCATCGTGACAATTTGAACAAATCGAGTTGAATGCGATTGTTGAACCTCGCTTAAGGACGATGAAGCGGAGGAAAGCCCTGAACACACTCCACGTTGCTTCCTTACACGGATCAAAACCAAAGCATAACTTGCGTTCCTCACTGAACTCAGTCACCCATGTGTCCTGAACAGCGTTAGCATCACCAAGAAGTGCCCAGCATCCTTGAGCGCCACAAACATGCAGTTTCCAACGTTGTTGGCTTGAATTATCTTCCTTCCAAATGATCCATCTTCTTGAGCAAACTTGATAAACGCCTCTGGTGTACGCTTTGAAAAAATGGGATACGCCCTGGAAAAACGATTAACCAACGCAAGATGCTCGCCAAAATCATCTTCAAGATCCGAGCGCGGCTGCCATGTCACCTTGCAGGGCCCACAGTTGTTCCACCGCATAACAAGGTATGAATCGCGACCTTTCTTGTTGTCAATGCGAAAAACAATCCACTTCTTAACTCGAACACCATTCACGTCTTCGAGTACGTAAAAACATCCATCCTCTTCAAAGAGCTCCACATCGGAGTCGTATACGTCAAGAGTAACAACACGCGAACCAACAGCATACTCAATCGAACGATGCCCACCTATGCGAGACACTGGTACAACCGCTATATATCCTGCATTTGGACGATAGTATTGGCAGTTTTGGAAGTTGAATCCCCATCACTGCGATCCTCGTCAATGTCGCTAGACCCTCTGCTACTAGCGACCTCTGCAGCTCTGAGGCGCTTAGTAGCTGGCTCCTCACTGACATCATCAGGGTCATAGGTCTCAGCCACAGCTGGCATCATAGACCGAGGTGCAGTTTAGATGCCTTGGTGGCAAGTTGAATTATTGGGCGTTTTCCACCCGTGGATTTTGATGCCGTTTGATTAGTTCTAGTCATGGTGGTTCGAGCTAACAGCAGTAAACTGGCGGGACGAATCCGGTGTTATGACTTAGAACTGATAGCACAATCTACAGACTAATTGCTGGGATATCGTCTTTGTACTATATTAGAGTACAAAGCCACACGAACAACTGTCAATTTTTAAATTACAAAAATGTACTCATCCAATCCATAAAAAGTATCTTTTTGCCTTCTTGCAAGCAAGTTCTTTCTCTACCTTCTCTGCCTTCTACGCGCAACGTGCTATCACTTCAACAAAACGTTTACGACAGTAGTTCTGAGCCCTGAAAAAACTATAAAAGTATCTCAACACCATGGAAGACTTCGCACAATGCTTGGTACAAGCCAAAAGGGGCTTGTAGATATGCTACACTAAACGTTGTTTCAATTATTATCTATTTTGATCGGCACCTGCCAGCGACTTACTGAATCAGACTCGTCACCTTTTAATGAAAAACCGCTAGCTAATATATATATGGATTAACGTAATTCATCAGATTATGGTGCCAAAATGGGTATTTAAGCTTTTTGGTCACCATTTCGGCACTTTTAAGCCAGAGACAGGTACATAAAAAAAGCTGTTTTAATGGTGCGTGACAGTAAAAAGTGCCATTAGTGTTGGTAGGAAAATAGTGTGGCTGCGCAAATACAATGGGCCACTCTAATTTTGCTTTTTAATATTCCTCAATAAGTCACACTAATTTCGCACATTCTGTTTATGGCCAAAACCAGCTCGGATAATACGATGCTGTTCTAATAAGGGGTTTCAGAGTTAAAATTTCACCGAATGATATCCGATGTAATTTCCGCAGGAAATTACATGTTGAAAAACACCTCTGGAGATTATTTTCCGTGACGATTTTCCCGTTGGTCGGGAAATTACAGCTTTCCTGTACATAAAGATGAATCGAATTAGAAGGGTATATTAAAGTTTTGAATAGTTCGCTTTCGCGGTGTCTACAAGTCGAGCTTTGTGGATTCGCACGCGCACTCATTATCGTGGCGATGCTCAGCAAGATGGCCGCTGCAAAAAAGAAGAAAAGTGATGAAGACAGGTCCAGGCTGCCCTCGAACCGCACACCTCTCTTCCAGATTAGGTCCGTGCTTACGTTCTTCTCCAATCCGAAGAATCGTTGCGTTTTGGTCGGTGACTCGACCAAGAACATATCGATGAAACACGGTGGCGGGGGAACTAAGATCTATCTCTTTGCACGCATGTCCGATTTCGTATACGAGGAGACAATCGCGGTCATGAAGACGGAGACGATCGACTGGCGCTATGTCCAGAAGTGGACGCCAGAGACGGCGCGCTCACGATTCACCTCATACTTCAACCGATTTCGGAAGCTTTACCATAACCTAGGTAATCAAACAGGCTTTGGCGTTCCTGATGTATATGCTAAGAAGGGGGTTACAATGGAGGAGTACATAGACATGATAGTCCTCTTCTACCACGAGGCTGCTCGTATCTTAAACGGTCAAGCGAACGTGGATCCGCTTGCGGCACAACACCAGCCCGACCTCTCTGATAATGAGCGCGGAGCTGTGAGTGACGACGACAACGAACTCGAAGACGACGGCGAGATATGCGCTGATGATGACGAGCATGGCGTCCCCAATTGTGAAGAGCATCTTGTACCGGACAGCGATCTAGAGATGTACGAAACATACCATTAACACTCTGACAAAGAGCCAGCTCAAGGCGAGCAAAATTCTCCACAGCGTCAGAAAAAAACGCCAGCACGGCGTGAAGGATTTAAAAGCTACTTGAAATCTGAGGGCAAGAGTGAAGAGCAGATGGGTGGAGGACCAAGATTTAAAAGAGAAGAGAAAAGGGCTGCACAACTTGGCAAAGAAATGGCCAATACTGCTAAACGCAAGGACTTGGGTAGTATGTTTGTTGAGGCGTCTACGCAGCGACTCGCTTTTGATAAAATTAAACTGGAGGTCGAAATGAATACCGTGCATAAACGGCTCAAGTTCGACAAGATGCGCCATGATACCGAGACCGCCTGGCGCCAGCGCCAGTATGAAGATGAAATGCATCTTCGCAGTCAAGAGTTGGCGTTGAAGGAGCGCCAATACCGCGATAGCGTCACGCTCAAGCGTGAGGAAGAGAAGAACAAGATGGTGGTGCAACTTTTGCTAAGTGGAATGCCGTTCGATACTGTGAAGGCCACCGTCGATGCCTTTTTCAAGCAGTGAGATCTCTATGGAAGACCACGATACTCATCACCACTGCAATGGGAAACCAATAATTGAGATAACCTTTTAGAAATTGGTCATCTCTTCCTGTCTGTTATATGAATTGGGGCAACGTTTTATGCAGAGTAGCCAAGATTGGATGTAGACCGAGTACGTCTCGCATTAGGTGAAGATTTCGGAACGATGAAATTGCTACAGAGGCACTGGAATCTATTTTGGATGTTTAGCGGCTGTGCAACAGCTCATCGCGACCCGTACGTCTTATCTTGTGTCTTTGTACTTAGTCACTGCGTTCACTCACTTTGGTCGTAAAGTAATTTCTACAAAAGGCTAAAAAGGAGGTACGCAGTACGATGATGTATTCCTGCATGTTGTCTATGTGTATTCGAATCCGAGCTTGACCCAGGTAACAAGTGCGCTGAAACAATTGACACGCACAGTTAAATGTGCCCTCCTCTGCTATTATGTCACTGGGACGAAAGGCGTTTCATGAAAACAAAGCGCGAATGCGGTGGGAATTGTCACGGCTCGCATGGTACTGACTGTGGTAAAGAACGTTTGAGATAAACGGGATGACGAAAGAGTGCCGTGCATGTATTTATCTGTAGCTTTTTGGAGAGTATACAAGCGTCATGCTAACGGACGAGATGGAGAAGATGGATTATCAATTGAGAGAAGCATCAAGATACGTTAGGACGAGAGGAACAACGACTAACCTCCTGTTTCTTCTTTTTTTCTTCTTCTGTAGATTGCGTCGATTGAATAGCTCGTATACCGATTGTCAAATTTGCCTAGCAGGAAATGCCATAGCCAAAGATCGTAGCTCTTGGTGATGGCGCGGGCTTGGCAGTCTTGTTAAAAGAGCTGCGCCACTATCCCGTTGATCTCATTCCTGTTGTCACTGGTTCGTTCACGCTCTGATGCTAAAAAAAATGATGGATCAATTCACGACACATCTCTTTTTATTCCTACAGTGTTCGACTCGGGGCGCCATTTCGGTGCTCTTCGAAAGAAATGTTGGCATCTCGCCACCTGGGGATATTACCTTTCAATGACTGAAGATGGAAAGTGCGGAAGATCTCGAGCCGTCATTGCACGTCTCTGTGGAGAATCTCCGCAGCGATCCCAGTCCAATTGACGATGCGGATAGATATCGCACTGGTGCTGTTCAGTCAGAAGGCCCAAGAGTTGATGCTGAGGCTTGGGAGACAGGCAAAGATGAGGACGGATGGATGCCCAAGAATAGGAAACTAAAATGCTAACAGAATGTGACGGATTATAGAAATATGACCAGTGCAGGAGTGGTGGATAAGCCAGGGACGGAAAAGGGATCGATTAGAACGTTGGAAGAGAGGCTGATCGAAGTACTACCGACGACAGTATTAACTCACGTACTTGAGAGACGCTTGGCTGTTATCTCCCACAGCTCAAAAATTGCTCGGGAATTTATGAGTCGTGATGGAATGAAGAAATCCCGCTCCCAATGGAGACAGCGGCCGGTAATGAAGAGTTGTATGACTTGGCCATCCATGCGTTGTCAGCGTTGTTTGGAACGTTTGACTATACAAACCCTCGAGCTTTGAAGTCGTTTGAAGAACTCTCACAAATCTTGACGAGCATTCCCGTGCTGTCGTTGTATTTTGATTCTGGAGTCTAATGAAAAACCCATGTTCGAATTGGACAAGGACGCGAAGGAATCGTCTTCTGTAACAAGTTCTGGCGGGCATGGAGCTTATTCTGTAGTAGACGGAGAAGATACGACGTTTTGCCACTCGAAACTGAGACCAGGATTTGAGTATCTTGTAGTGAAGACGGCCGAGTTAGAGAAAGTGACGTCAGTTTCGATTTCATGACACATAAAATACATGCCTCAAATGGTTGGCATCCAGTATAGTCGAGATGGAAGTGACAATTTCGTTCAAATGTTAGAAAAATTCAGACGTCGGGCCGTCTGGACCAACGATTGAGACGAAGTTTCCAAAATCCACTCGAGAAGCTCGAATCGTCATGGCAGGCACTCCATCGTCGAATCGTAACGGGACTTACGCCACTGAACATCTGCAGCTACATATATCCGCTTCAAACTCGCTTTTCACGAAGCCAAAAGCGACGTTAAGTGTTGTTGCTCAGTGACTTCTTGGTGCATCAGTGCTTAAGCATCTTGCGACGTCATGTCCAGATGAAATTCTGAATTTTATGCCGTTTAGGGCAACGTTACATGTAAATGCTTTACTTCGAGACTTGAAGTTCAAGTAATGACCTTATCGGTGATAAACCGATAATAACCCGGTAAATACCGGTACACTTATCGTAGCATGGTGTCGATATTCTTGTCCTTCCTAATAGTAGGGGGTCTTTGGGGATGCACTAACCCGCTTATCAAGCAAGGCTTGATTGCGAATGAAAACTTGTTGTCTATTGAAGTAAAATGTATACTGAACACTTATAAATTCTTGTGCTTCTGTTTTTAGAAAGCCAGGATGATATTATGTATACTCGGATGGACAACAGTATCCGAGAGTTTGCAAACCATACGAAACTGGCGGGTAAGAGGATCAAAACATTCCAAAATGAGATAGGTTTGAGTGGAACTCGATCTTGAGCGCTGTGTGGTGAATGCTATAGCTTGTACTGCCATTTGGTCTAAATCAAGTGGATCTGTAGTCTTTGTCTTCTTGGCTCAGCTGGTATGTTGACAGGGTCGTGTTTAGAGACGATTTACTGACAATTTTGTGTGGTGATTTTATAGACATTTAAAATTCTGTAACTCGCTGACATTTGTCTTCACAACCATAACAAGTCGTTTGCTAGGAGAGAAGCTTAAGCGTCCATTCTGTACGTTGAATTGTCTTAATGATCACTTTTTTGCGCATGAATAAAGTTTAGATTATAGCTACATATACAGATAACTTACAACAGAGTGCCAACTAACGCGCGTTTAAGTTCCTCCCTTTTCTTCTTCCCTTCCATCGCATCGTTTGTCTCTCTTCCTCCACTTGGATTGGGTGCGTCTGGCATTGTTTCTTCTTCATCTCTTGCCTCGTCTTTCCACGGATCATTGAGAGCAATACTTATGTTGTGAAGCATCGTGCATGCAAAAATGTGGTTATTGACGTGCTTGGAGTCCTTTGCTTTGTTGATCTGGGTACGAATCCCTTTTAGAGACATCCATCGATTTTTCAGCAGACCAATACAATTCTCGTTAACCACACGAGCACTACTGAACGTCTCGTTGAAAATCGTGTTACCGGAGCTGTTTGATGCGGGACTTTTATATGGATCTTTGAAATACCATAACCCGAGTCGCCCAACAAGTACTCCCCTGGTGAGAAGTGCAGCTCGGGCTGCATCATGATTGGCGTCTTCTTAAATATGCTGGAGTCGTTGCAAGATCCCAACCACCCTGTGTAAAGGAATAGGATCCGCTTCTCTTCATCACACACCAATTGGACGTTGAAACTGTATCGACACTTGCGATTGAAGTGGAGGCCACCATCTATCGCGGGTTTCTGGTCGAATATCATGTGGGTTACGTCGACCATACCGACAATGCCAGCAAGACCGAATCGGTGTCGATGAAAAACCGAGCTTGTTATGCGACGGATACGGGAGGGCCATGAAACAAAGCCAGTGTAGTCCGGAGGAGAGCATTCTGTACCCACCTTACGTAGGTTGATAATGTGCCTGCACCAATACCATACTCTCGCGCGACTCGACCGACGGAGTTGCCGTTTCCGTGCGCACCGTACCACTCGAGTGCAACGGCAAGCTGAACGACCACACTTCGCTGTTTGTTGCGTAATTTGCTCCTGAAGACCCGATCGTTGCGGATAAGTTCGCATAGGAAACCAAACGTGTGGCGTGTGACACGAAGGGTCTGCATAAAGTCGGAATCCGTGAAATCTTTAAATCGGTACGAGTAAGTGGGGGCGCGATGAACGTTGGCGCGCGTGTAGAGATAACGTGACGATTCCACACTAACGTAAAGCTGTAGCAGCCCCTCGACCTCGTGTTCTCGGCCTCCCCCCTCTAGTTCATTCAACATCGCCAACTGGAATACAAGACTGTCAAGCTCATAGAGGAGCAATTTGCGCTCTGTCGGCGCCATTCAGCAATCTACTAACAACAAAGAAGCAGTGATAAGCCGTAAGCTCTATAGCTTAAACGAATAGAGGCATACCTCATCGTCCGTCCAGTGGCACGAGAGGAAATTTTGCTTGCTGTTTGCACTTTGCCAAACTCGTGGTGTAGCGGTAAGTTCAAAATCGATACGAATAATTTTCCAAAGGTCGTGGCCATATTTTTTTCTGTTAGAGGGAGCTAATTTCCTCAGCGCAACGAGCCGGATTTGAGTGTCATTTCCGATATGATATCCGTCGCTCAAAATCGCAAGGAAAATCCAACTCTGAAACCCCCTAATACTGTATTGCACTAAGCTTCATAGTGTAAGTGAAAATACAAATACAAAAATCCCCGCATTTTTTTTTCTTGTGCATTATTAAACAAATTCTTGCAAAACGAAAGATTTCACTTGGTACGTGGCAATTAAAAGTGCCTGCTGTAATCATTGACTTTTTTAGCAAGAATGGTAGAGCAACATCACTGAGATTGCTTAGCAAGAATAATAGAGCATGAACGGAGAAGGAGCACCAAAAAGATAATATTGACTAGCAACGCTTTCTTTATTAGTAATACTCACATTTGTGATAATAATACTGCACTTACAGAATTAACGTTATGAACACGTCAATGTTACCAACGTGGTGGTTGACGTATCTAAGTTATATCACACAATAACTGTTGTTGTTAATACACCTCATAACTCACGACCTAGATACGTCAACATCCACATTCTAATTCAGTCCTCTGGTCTGAATATCAAAGGGTGCATAGCTGCCACCGACTAAGAGGATGTGATTGTCAATGTCACGGAAGGTGAAGACGTGTATTATCGTGTCAAAGACGAGGTCAAAAAGAACGGCGAGATTTTGGACACCTCGTGGTAAAAAATAGCCGACCAAGTCCTGTCAAAAACCACCCCCACTCGGTCAAAAACGCGTCAAAAATCGCCTCCGATGAATGCGACCGTATCGGAATGGACTCGCACACTCTCGCCGCTCTATGCGCTGCTTCACAAGCGATTTTGATCTCTTCCCGGGACAAGAAGGGTCTTTTTGCGCAGTATGTGTGGCCGCTTGGATTTTTACCATTTTTATGATAGTTATCCAGCTCGTTTTGACAGCAAGCGAGACGATATAGGACATGACGACCTTGCCCTTGTCTTTTCGGGACGCATCGTTCTATCTCTCGTCGTCTCTTGAAGTGCGGGACGCGGTTCAGGACCTTTTGACATCATTTGAGACGTTAGGTGGTTCGCATTCCATCATTTTTTACACGAAGGTCACAACCGAAGAAGACATGCTCGAAGCCATCTTACAAGACAAGGAAACGACATATTTCGACGCCCTCTTTGTCGAAAATGTCACGTGGACGACCGATTCGTTGCCAGTGATGACGTATCAGCTTTATTACAATGAAACAGTGCGTCAATCGTTGCCCGTGACGTTGCAATGGATCACGCAAGCCTATTGTCTCGCTCGTGTCAAAAAGGACGCGACTGCTGTCGAAAAAGCGACGGGTGAAGTGCACGTCAAGCAAGGGACGTTACCGATTGATCCGGACGGTGCTCTTGGTGTGCGTACGAATGATGACACTGTCGGAATTAATTTTGACGAAGCCATGGACGTCATGCGTCGAATCATGGTGGCGGTTTATCTTTTAATATCCATGAGCACAATTGTCGGGCATTATGCGGCCCCAATTGTCTTGGGAAAAAGCTCGGGCTTGAAACGATTGCTGTATCAACACTTGGAAGCACGCCATGCGTCCATTTTGTACTGGCTGTCGAATTTTATGCACGATCATTGCATGTATGCTCTGGCAAGTGTGAGTATGTGTACGATCCTTGTGCTCTCCTCGGCGTCGCTCTCGATGACAATCATTGCGACCTGGGGTGTCTCGATGATCGTTTTTGACCTCGCGATCCTCCAGGCGCAATATTTGACATCTCTCGTTTTCTCGTCCCATTCGTCTGCACAGTCATACATGTCGTACGTATCCATGTTCCAGACCTTGGCAGCGTCCGTTGTCTTTGCTCTCTCCTTGGTCCCCCTCCTCTATCTTATTAGAAAATTATAATTGAAGTGTATTATACTACTGAAACGCAAAACCCACGCTATTTTTGCACAAAACGATTAGAGTGGCCTATACTAATTTCGCATCGACATTATTAGCGTGGGTGCAGAATTACCGAAGTCCACACTAATTTTGATTTTCCATGCAAAATTTTGAGTGCGAAATTAGTATGGCCCACACTAATGGCACTCTTTGCTGTAGCTGGTATGTACCGTAGAACACAAGTTAGATGTCGCATGATGTGCATCGGTGATCCAGTACGGTACTCGTTTCCCTACCCCTCTAAAGGACTTTTGTATCAAAAAGCGACGAGTGTACTGTCCATTGATTGGCTAAATCTCTAGGCGACAATTGACATCAGGCGACATGTAACTTGTGTTTTACGGTATAATTATAAACCTAAGCCGTTAATATTTGTCTTCTCCAGTGTCGCACAAATGGCAAAGTTAGCTTTTTCTATGCAGCAGATTATGGTTTGTGTATCACGAAGACGTGATTTGCGGGGGAGATACACCCGTTCTTGGGAATGCGACTTTTAATGAGACTTCAAGAATTGGCAATGACGATGAAGCGTCATGGAGAATTGGTTCATACAAAGTTAACAAGTTGGTAGTACATTAAGAATGCTGGAACCAGTCAAGCGTTATTAGAGAAAGACAAGAAGAAGAGTTTGTATTTCGCTGCGTTGATAACCAACACTGAGAGCGCAAAAGAGAAAGACGAACAGTTGGAAAGGTAGAAGAAGAAATGAAAGAGATTAAACCAGAGCCTGTGAAGGAAGGACACTAGATTTGGCTCATGTTTACTATCGAGGTGCAAAATGGACGTTGTGGGTTAGACCTCCGAACCCCCGTCCTTTCACAGAAAAATCTAGGTTCTTAAATTTGCCACCTCCATCGGTGCGCAAAACGTGAATCCTGCAATTAAATTCGTCTTTGAACCATACAAGGAAGTGCTCAAAATGTTGCCGCCCTACCTTTTGTAGGGGCAGCAAAAACACGTACGTAGTTCGAAAAATGGTCTACAAAGACCACCAGTAAACGATTTACACGTCTATCGCGTGGAGTTATCGGACCCTTGAGGTCACGGCAGATAACTCCACCGATACGATCAATCGGTGTGTGCATACCGGAATCACGCTTGTTATTTTTTGTCCTGGAGCTTTTTCCCTCGGGGCACGTTAAGCAGTTTGGTCGCTTATAGTCGGTTAACACAATTCCCGACCTGGTCCTTTGCCATACGTTCAATTGTATCGTATTCAAGGTGCCCTAGACGGGTATGGAAATGATACAGTCCTCCTTCCTGTGCATCAAATCCAACCTCCTCATTTTGCGCACTCATCACCATATCACGGAAATCATTTCGAAAAGCACTTGACCTGTTTGCATGTACCTTTGCCACAAAAACTGATCCGTAAAGCTCAACACGAAAACGTGGCTTGTGTCCAATTTTGATTTCCATTTCTTTTTCTTTATCATTTATGTAGCACCCCTTTCTTTTCAAGCACCCCAGCGAAATCAAATTCTTCGCTAGCTTGGGGGCGTAATACACTTCACTTAAAACAATCGTTGTACTTGGTTGTTCATCGCTTTTAAGCGTCACCTTTCCAACTTGTGTGACGTCTAGCATCCCACCGTCTGGCAGCACCAGCGCATCACATCCATTGCATGCCTTGGGATCCTCGAGAAGACTCGGATTCCCAGTTAGGTGTCGACTCACACCACTATCCAGTATCCAGAACTCTTCGTTTGGTTCTCCCAAAGCTCTGGCATTTTCATTAGAATCATCCACTGTAGCGAGCACGAAATGACGTACGGAGTGTGCGTCCGAACGTCACTTCTTCCCTTCCTTGTTAGGGTCATAATTTTTCGTTGGTTTGGGGCAATTCCGGTGAATATGCCCCTCCTCTCCACAACCATAACATACCCTTCCATTTTTCCCATCGTTTACTGCATTTGCCGTAATTCTTTGGTGCTTCTTATACTTTCACTCGTCATCTTCGAGCTCTTGCGCCCATGCCACTAATTCCTGGGCATGCTGAACGTATCTTGCCTCATGGGGTTATACCTCACGTTGAGCGCGACTTTCAAATTTGGCACAGCAAACTTCACAATATTTTCGACAATAAACTTGTCTGGCAATTCACTTTCTCGTGCCAAGGACACCAAGTAGAAAAGGTGCTCAGTCCAAGATCTCCTTGGATCCATCTCTGCTGCAAACATGGCCGATGCTTGATGTTGCGAAATGTTTATCTTGAACGCATTGTTCATGTGCTCCAGCACCGTAATCAATGACGGGGATCTTGCCGACCATTCACCAATGTTTGTCTGGAAATACCTTAAGGTCATGCCTTCAAGGTGTTCGCCCAGCTTATTCACTTTAAGCGGTTCATTCCACTAGTAACCGGACGTCAGTTGCGCCACTTCTAAGGCTTCTAGGAACAGGCAAGCCCATTGCTTAAAACCTGCTCCTAGGCCCTTATAAGTCTCCATACCATTGAAATTTTGTATCGTAAGCTTGGTCAGCTTCACACCAAACAGCACGCCAACTTGCGGCAGGTTTCCGTTTCCAGCAGGCACCCCTCCCGCTTGTGTCGGTTCTACGGGGATGCCTACCTGCCCCATCGCAAAAATCCCGGGCACACCTTGGCCAATACCATCGTCGCGATTTAAATCATCCAAAGTCATGCGACCTCCAAAAGGCCCGTGATTTCTTAGGCTGTTCCTAAATTCATTTGAAGAATGTGATTGACCTAGCTCTCTCATGCTAGCCTGCTCGTTCTCCATTATCCTCGAGCCTCTTGTCAATTTTTTGCATGAACTCCATCATTCCATTCATAGCTTCCGCCATGCGATTTCGTCTCCACTTGCCATAATCGCCGTAAAATACGCACGCGATTCAATCGTTTCAATTAAGCGAAAACACCAGACACAATTTCCCTTCTGATTAGGAAACTTTTACTCAGCGCAATTAACTTAATGCAGCGCAAAATTCGAACTTAAGAGACCCGTCAAATTTGGGCTCATAAAACTGTTGGAAACAATCCACGTCAATTCACTTAACATGGTCGACAGGATCGAGGAAATTTTTCTCCCCCCCCATTTTTTGCACCAAACTGTAGATCAGAGTGCGTAGAGCTTAGAAAAGGGTCTCCGGCTGCTTGGCACTCTCTGGTTCAATCAGAAACGCTGACCAAAAAATCCCTTTTTTATTCTCTAAGTACCCACTATTAGGGGCTAGCCGTGTAACGAAACCCCCATAATAGCCAATCCGGTGACTGTGTAAATTCGACCAATCATATGCTTCCAATTACAGATAGGATTTGCCTACGAAATCAATACCCGTTTTTAGCAGCGGTGAACCCCATTTTATTGGTCACTCTACATATATTAAAATAAAATGTATTACAGTATATGTTTTCTTGTAGCTCAAATCGTGGGTTCTGATTGGCTTTGAAAGCATTCAGGTTAGGGGGCTTCAGTAATTATAGGGTTCTGCAGCGAGTTTCGAGCGCATAGCTCCTAAAATCACCACATCTGGAGTTATTTGAACTCGACAGTTATCCTGAAAATTTTAAATGAAACAACAAAATAGCAAAAACGTTATAAAGAAATATGTCCTCGATGCTGTCGACCACTGTAAATAGTGCCGAACAACGTAGGAAACCACAGACAAACGTAATGGAAAGAATCGGGCCTGTCAGAACCCGTGACTCCAATCTCCACACGTGAACGTAAACAATCAAAACGAAAAGTAATAAAACTCCACGTAAGTAGTGAACCGGTTAGTGCCAATTTGATAACGGTAAGAAAGCTTAGTCACTTGTAAAAGTCGCGCTGGTCGTCTGTTAGTACGACGGCGCTGACTCCTAGCTTAGTTGTGTTTTTTGTAAAAGTAAAAAGTAAGGCCGTGGTCGAAACGCGCGTGAACTAACGTAAATTGTGATTATCTTTAACATGACCGATTTAACATCGACAGTTTAGAATTATCCCTCATCTACACACCCTGCCGAGACCCCGGAGCCATTCTGGCCCCGCCTGTTGTGGGTTGACTTTTCCTCTAATAAGTGCTTAAGTAGGACATTAACTATTACTGGTACACTAAGTGGTACACCTGATCCTACTCAAGGTACGACTGGCCCTAATTTAGGTAGTTTACAATTATGAGGAGTAAACTGAATCTACTAGGACGACTACAGGCGTACAGCACGTGTGTTCGGTCGCCACAAAAATAAAATGGTTTAATTCATGTCACTAAGTTGAGGTAGTCAAACAATAGCACCACAAAAATTCTGAACTTGTCGCGCCCTCTAGAAAAGGAGGCTGTGTATTCTGACCGTCTACTAACTGTGACGAGAGGCGTGGTCAGTCTGAAGACTTCAAATTTGTATGCCTTCCCCCATCTGCTGGCTATCACGACCGACAATCAGAACCCATCAGGTAAGAAGTCCCATAAGCAAAAGGTGACAGCGCGACAAAGCGCGATTGGTGCCGGTTAAACCCTGAGATCCCACCTAAAGACATCAACAGGACAGCCTCTATATCAATTAAGTGTAATAGGTTTTCTGTAAACTACCCGCTGATTCAAACGCTCATCTACGTGAGGACCGACCCCCGAAAGCATTTGTAAAGAATTAATTGTTCGTCTACTGCCAAAAAGACAAAGAGAAATATATTGACCATGTACCGAGAGGGATATCTCATCAAGTGCGGACAAAGTCCCCTCGACTTGCAGGTATGTATCACTGATCCCCTCTTCTGATTCTTCGCTACATTTTGTACTAATCTATCAATACTGTTGATATGCAGCGATAACTCTTCTGTGTGTTTGAGGATGTCGTTGTGAAATTCTACTCGGAGAAGGGTGGTGCGGTTGTGGACAAGCTCGAGGTGGCTGGACACGTGACTAAAGTACGCGTTGAAAATTCGTCGAGGGGCAAATTTCCCCATCGTTTCACCGTATCAGCTGCCAAAGTTGTTCGAGTGGAAGGTCGTCGTATGAAGCTGGGCGAGCGCGCGTCACGGATCTTACAGCTCCATCGAACAACCTGATGATGCCGCTGTATTTGTGGCGGCGCATGATCTGGAAGGAAAACGTCAAGTTTTTTGATAAGTCGAACGAGTTGTCACTGGCAGAAGAGCTGGTGTCCCTGCAGCTTCAAATGGGCACAATAAAGTCGATGCGTAGCCGCTCGACCCCAGGCTTAAAAAACACTTTGTCAACATCATGCACGGCCACTCTTCGCCCGCAATGAAAAGGTTGCCTCAAATGATCATGCTGACAGGTTCAGCAGCTTGTACGAGTACTGCATAATGTAGGATTTATTTTCAGTGACGACTTGCTTTGGAACGAGAGCAAGCACCGTCACATTCTTTATTATCCATGTCTTACGAGCCGTGCGAAGGAATGCCAGGTCATCTATGTGTGCAAAGAATACAGAGCTACAAGTTTGATCAGCGTTGGGCGGCGGAGATATTTCAAGTGGCTATGTCTTACATTTGGACTTTTTCCGAAATAGGGTACTTTTTCAGGTTTGTTGCCAAACTAGGATTCAGACGTCAAAATAGGGTGTTTGTGAATAAAGTTCAAATGAGGGTCTTCCAAAGATGTACAATCTGCAGGGACAATAGAGGGTACACGTGTTTTGCGATTGTCAGAACAGGGTACCTTAGCATTTTGGTGGTGGGATTAGCCCCGAAGACAAGTTTACAAACATAATCAAGAAACAACGCCTTTCTAGCTTTGCAACGGGTGATTTTTGAACGATTTTATCGTACCCTCTGAGGCACCAAAATAGTGATTGGGGCACCCAACTAGGCAAGCTGAAGCTAGAGCACATGCTGAAACAAAGTGTGCATAAAGCGCTCAAGCGTCTTGCAGCAATTTTAGAGTGTAATATCGTACTTCAAAGCAATGGGTTTGTTCGTGTCAGTCGAAGAACCTAATAAACTTAATCGATTTCTCGTGATTCACTGTCCTTAGAAACGTCTGCATTTGTTGCATTGACGACCGTTATGTGTCGATCAAACGTGACTACGAAATTTCCACTTTCCCCGGGATCGTGTAGTTTGTCCAGATCAAAAGCAGCGTACAGCTAAAACACGTAAGTGCGATATCTATTTGAACGTGATATAGATGACGGCAGCGGCTCCATTCCCTTGAGGCTCAGTAAGAAGCCCGTCAACACTGGAATAAACACCTCGCCCATGGATGGTTAAGTTGTTTTTCGAGTAGCGTGTTCGGCGGGTGACCAATAATGGGGCTACAACACCGTTTGGATCCAACCTGACAACCTTGCACCTGGGGAGAAGAAGAGGAGGAAATGAAGGCTCCAGTCTCACGATCAGTTTTCCGTCGATGAAGAAATGAATCAAGCGTTAGCTCCAAACGCTTCACTGGCGCCCAGAACTCGCTGGCTTCCCCGTGAGTACGCCATGAGCAAAATTCCCACGCATATGCTCTGTATGTAGTAGACGTGGACCAACTTATTAACTTACTACTGTAGTGTACCATGAAAAATGCTAAGTCAGGGTTATTGGAGCTGCTATTTTGCCAAAGTAGGGTGCTTTAGATTGTACATCTTTGGGGGACCCTCATTTGAACTTTATTCACAAACAGCACCCTATTCTAACGTTTGAATCCTAGTTTGGCAACAGACCTGAAAAAGTACCCTATTTTGGCAAAAGTCCATTGTAAAGTGGAATTCATTAACTTATGTCTTACATACAAAGAGGGCGGTCAGAATAGACAGCCTACACATAAAGCAGCAAAATAGGTAATCTTGGATAAAACGATTTATGTGCCTTAAAGCACTTTATATTGGATGTGTGTTCGATCGCAGAAATCGTTTTATTTCCCGAGATAAAACGATTTATGTCTAGTTCGAATACGGCCTAATATATTATATAGTATTAAAAGTAAAAAAAACTTCTAACCTATACTAAAGTATAAACTATGTTAATATGCATCTTGACAGTATCGTATAAATTTGATCCATTTCCATAGCTCACTGAAAGGGCGTAAATTCCAGCATAACTACGGTCTTCGTTCTACTCTACGGTCGATGAGCACCCTTACGGCGTACTGTTGGATGTTCTTGTTTTCCATTGTCGTAGCGCGATGGTAAGAAACTTGAGTCTTGAATAGCCAGTAGTAACCAATAAATCCAAACAAACTTCCACAGGAACTTGTCTAAATGTAAGTGTATTAAGAAGTGTTATCGCTAGACCTGCGCGTTCCTAGATACGAGCACAATCTCAAAAAGGTAAGTTTCGTAGCTTTCCTTTTGAGAAGTGACAAAAAGCTATTCTGATAATCGATCGTTACTAATAATAGTCCACAACACAAAAATAGGTCACAGCCTAAATTCATATTGGTTAAAACTATCGAAAATCTCCAAAAGTGATATTTTCCACAATATCACTAAAACCAACATTTTCAACACTCCTTTTCAATGGGAATTTTCCATTGACTATTCCAATCCGCAAGCAGTTCGTAATTCCTTCAACCTTGGATGTGGAACCGCCTTTGTAAGTAAATCAGCCAACATGATTTTTGTTGGCACGTATTGAGCTTGAACAATTCCATCCTTAAATTTTGACGAAATAAATGTCACTCTAATGTCGACATGCTTTATCTTTGACGTTCCTTCCATTCCACTCAACGCCTTTATAGCCGTTGGTTATCCATGAATAGGGTCATAGGACGCTTAACATTAATTCCAACTTCTTGTAGCAATTCGAAAAATCCAAGCATCTCCACAACCAGCGTAAAACTCTGCTTCCATCGTAGACAGAGACACCCCACCTTGTTTTTTACAGATCCAGTTTGCGTTCATTCCATTCATCGTAACAATGCCACCCGTAGTCGACTTTCTGTCGTCCTTTGCTCCCCAAATTTCCACGCTATTTTCTTCGTTTATCTTCGATTTCATTTGCAACTTCAATACATTCGTTCCATTTAGATAGCGTACAATCTTCTTCGCTAAATCCAATTCATTGCCTTCGGTGCATGCGTCCGCCTGGTGTCCTTGTGCACTGCAAAACTAATGTCTGGACGCATGCACCTTGAAATCCAAAGTAAACTTCCGACAAGGGATTGAAAATCATTGATTGTAACTTCTCCTGATTTCTTGTTCTCGCACAAAAGCTCGTCTTCTTTCAGATTTAGGTCTTCATATTCGCCGCCGATGGGTATCTTCACAGGGTTTGCTTCTGTTAGCTTGAAATCTCGTAAGATGCCGTCGATTGTTACTTCTTGGTCGATCTTGTATCCGTAATCTTGATCGTAGACCACTCGTATTCCAGGAAATTTCGTTACTTTCCCGAGATTCTTGATTTCAAGCACCTTCATGTCGTCGAAAAATTTGTCCACTAGTTCATCGCTGGTACCTGTTACCAGCAAGTCGTCAACGTACACCCCCACGATAGTAGTAGCTTCTTCTGATGCCTTGAAGTATAAACACAAATCCGTGGAGCTTTGCGAGAATTCTAACTTTCATAATTTTGCATGAAGCAACCTGTTCCAAAGCCGTCCTGCTTGTTTCAGTCCGTAAAGAGTCTTGTTTAATTTTAATACCAAATTCGAACTTTGCTTGCCGCCTTGAATTATGCTTGAGGTATCCATGCCTTGCGGGATATATAAATAAATATCGTGTTCTTCTTCGAGCGCTTTCACATATGCGTTTGGGATATCCCCGTCTTTCGCACTTGTGCCCCACTTGCACGCCAGTCCTAGGATCATCTTCACCGTCCCCATTTCGATGACTGCAGCAAACGTAAGTGTATAATCGATTCCAAGTCTTTGTTCATTACCACATGCAACGAGTCTCGCCTTGTATCTTTCGACGTCACCATTTTCATCCAATTTTGTTTTGAAGACCCACTTTGTATGAAGGGGCCTACAGTTTTCAGGTCGCTCAATCACTTTACACACATCATTTCGTTCCAAGGCCGCGATTTCTTCGTCAATCGCTATCTTCCACTTGTCGGAAGTTTTGCTTCTCATCGCTTGATTGAAGGTTTTTCGGTCCACTTCGTTGATCAAATCCAATTTCTTCATTTTCGGACTTCGTTTCTTCTTCGGCGACTGTCTTCTCTTCATTTTCGTTTCTCGTCTTGCTGCGAGTCTGATGACGCACCCGCTGCCACGGCTTCTTTGTCTTCTTTGTCTTTAATCTCTCCGAGGTGTCGGTAGCGTTTGCTTCTCCTTCTTGATCTCCATCTTCCCCCATGGTTTTTTTCACCAATCTGCTCTGGGTCTCGTCCAGAGTCTCGATGTTTTTATGTGCTGTGTTACTACAACTTCCCTCTCGTTTTTCAGGTAAACCTTGTACCCTTTCACTTCCTCGCTTTTTCCCACGATTAACCCGATCTGTGACCTGTGTGCCAAGGAATTCTTTTCCGGGTTCCTGTATACCGAGCATGGTGAGCCGAACGCGACAATTTCTCCCAAGTTCGGCTTCTTCCCTGTCAGCACTTCCAAAGGTGACATTCTTTTCAGGTTTCCATTTGTCGGACTTCTGTTTACGATGTACGCGGCGTATTGCACCGCGTCACCCCAGAAAGCAAGGCTTACACCACAAGAAAATATCATACACCGAGCCATATTCATTATGGTTCGGTGCATGCGTTCTGCTTTTCCGTTGCTTGATTGATTATTCGCCTCGCTCATTTGCCTTATTACTCCAGTGTTTTTGCAAAAGCTGTCCAGATTTCGATATTCGCCACCGCGGTCCGTTCTTAGTACGTGAATTTTACAGTTGAATTGTCGTTCGAAAAAGGCTAAAAAAAAGCTCGAACATCTTTGCAGCAGCATCTTTCGTTCTTGCCAAAAACACCCGCACGTAATTAGACTTGAAATCCACGAAATTAATTAAATACCTGTTTCCAAATCGATCTCTTGGTGTGATAGGTCCCTTTAAGTCGGAACATATCACACCACCAATGCGATCTGTAAGCGCGTTTGCACCGCTATCTTTCTTGGGCCTTGCATTCTTCGATTGTTTACCTTGTGCACAGGTAATACAATTTAATCTTGTTTTATCTCTAAGCAGGATCCCGAAACTTGGATCCTTCGCCATCCGTTCGATGGTGTCGTAATTCAGATGTCCGAGTCTTGCATGAAAATGCATTAAAGACCCCTCTTGGACATCGGTTCCGCTATTTACTTCTCTTTCATTGTTTTCCAGCACTGAAAACACCGTTTCTTTAACTTTTTGATGCTCTTTTTTTACTTCAACGTCCACTGTGAACACTTTATTTGTAATATTCACATCGAAAATTGCCACTCCACTTTTCCGGTGCTTCATCACTCGTTTTCCAATGATGTGCGTAATCTCACACCCTTTTCCCACGAGTAGGCCATAAGACAGTATGTTTCTTGCCAAGTTTTCCACGAAAAACCCGTTTTCCAATCTGATTGTTCGCGTTTTCGATGCCACTTTCACATGTATTTTAACCCAGCCCTTCTTCGAAATGTTTAATGTTTTTCCGTCTGCCTGAAAACATTTTCCGTTTACATCTTCAGTTTCTCGAAGGTATGCATCGTCGTTTACAATGTGCATGCTCGCACCGCTGTCGAGAATCCACTTGTTTCTTTCGAAAGACGTGTTCTTGTCGACAATTGTAAATTCCACCTTTTTTGCTTTCCTTTTTGGGCATTTCGCTCGAAAATGTCCAATAAATTCCACCTTTTTTCCTTCCTTTTTGGGCATTTCGCTCGAAAATGTCCGGCTTCACCGCAGGCGTGACACTTCCATCCCTTTGACTTGTTTTCCACGTAATTCACCGTTTCAACTCCATAGTTTCTTCCTTGTTTCGCATCGCTTTCCACAACCTGCGCGAATTGGCACAATTCTTCGGCTTGCCGTAGGTAGTCCGTCCTCGTGTGGTTGTATCTTGCCATTTGAATTATTTTTAGCTCCGCAGAAGCGTAGTGCACAATGTTATCCACTACCAGAGGTTCACTGCCGCCCATCGCTTCGGAAATATCCACTAAATACAAGTAGTGCTCCCTCCCCGGGCGTTTTTTTGCTTGTAAATAATTTCATTGATTGGACTGGCGTTATACTCGCATGAAAAGCGTTTAACATCTTGTTCATAATGTGCACCAGTGTAGGAATTTCGCTCCACCATCTGTCCACTTGCCTGTTATAATAACGCTCCGCCGTTCCGCTTAGGTAGTGGCCTAATAAGTCGACTTTGACTTCTTCGGTCCACATATAGCCGCATGCTGATTCCGCAATGGCTACTTGGCGAATGAAACGCGTTCCCCACTGCTTGAAACCAGCGCCCAATCCTCGGTATACTTCTGTTCCATCGAAAACTCTGATGGACAATTTGCAGACCTTTGCCGATGGTGTTTTAAAAAGTGGCGGAACGTTTTGTGCTGGAAATTTCATGTCTGGAACATTTTGCCCATGAAATTTTACATCCGGATATCCGCCAAGATTTCCAACGGGTCCCTTGAAATGTTCTTCCGCATAAGGCCTTTTTTCTGGAGTGTTTTCCAAGGATGACATCCGCATCTTCGTCCCAATCGCATCGAATTATTAAAACCACAATTTTCCATGTTCACGTTATTCCATGATTCCTCCAGCCGATCCATTCTGTCAGCGAGTCGTTTCATCAAATCCAGCAATTTCTCGCCTTCCTTCTTTAGTTCCGTTTGCTTGTCTTCCAGATATTCTTGCTTTACTTCAGCTTGACCCTTTGGGCTCATAACCTGATGGATGTTCTTGTTTTCCATTGTCGTAGCGCGATGGTAAGAAACTTGAGTCTTGAATAGCCAGTAGTAACCTATAAATCCAAGCAAACTTCCACAGGAACTTGTTTAAATGTAATTGTATTAAGAAGTGTTATCGCTAGACCTGCGCGTTCCTAGCTACGAGCACAATCTCAAAAAGGTAAGTTTCGTAACTTTCCTTTTGAGAAGTGACAAAAAATCTATTCTGATAATCGATCGTTACTAATAATAGTCCACAGCCAAAAAATAGGTCACAGCCTAAATTCATATTGGTTAAAACTATCGAAAATCTCCAAAAGTGATATTTTCCACAATATCACTAAAACCAACATTACTCCCTGAATTGTCTTTCATTTTTTGCAATTTAAAATTCTCACTAATACCGGTATTCAACCATACAGTATCTAAATTTCTATACAATATCTAAACATTTCTAATTAATCTAACCGACCTGTAAGTTTGTAATATCGGTTTCTGGAGGTCTCGCCATTGGCCTTTGTCTGCCAATCAATTGGGTCCAAGTCCACAACAGTGACGCCGCTCATACCTTCAGTCCCTCGCTCGTTCAATTCATCCGACTGGTACGTCTAGATGTTCAATGCTTCTATACTGCTGCTCCAAAGTCCGCCTATTGCCTTCCTCTATGCAATCCGCTCAAATACTAGAAAACCCAACCCAACACAACGCGACGCATGTTAATATGCAGAAAAAATGGCCCATTAGGCGTTCCCATGGAGACAAAGGCATCTGAGGCTACGGACAGGGCCTCAACTTTGCGGTGTTATGCGCAGGGTTCACTCACTTGCATTTTATTGTTGGCTTGATGTGCAGAACTTTGTTAAAATGGTCGCTTCCGCTGGTCAGCCTACTCGTCTTTACGTCAAGGGCGTCTTCCTTGGCTACAAACGTGGGTTACGTAACCAGTACTCGCATACGGCTTTGATCAAGATTCAGGGTCTAACCGACAAAAAGGATGTGGACTTCTACTTGGGAAAGAAGATTGCGTACATTTACAAGGTTAAAGCTTTGAAGAATGGGTCCCACTTTCGCGTCATATGGGGAAAAGTCATGCGTGCTCACGGCAGCAACGGTGTCGTTCGTGCTAAATTTGCCAAGAATCTACCGGCTGAAGCGATTAGCAAGAGCGTACGCGTCATGCTCTACCCAAGCCGCGTTTAAGTGCATCTAGTCGGGAGTCTCGCTGCAGCTTTGGTAACAAATAATGAAAACGATGAGGGAGTATGACAACAACACTCGCGTGCACTTCTGTTTGCATTATTACTTCATCATGTTGTTGCATTCATGTCCTCATGCTCAAGAGAACCTGAGGACAAGCTTACATTACGCTTATAGGTAAATAGGAAACGCAGGCATCGTATTAAAAAGAAGTACACAACAAATGTGAGAGTGAACGAAATGGTCACGGCAACAGACAGAAACGGCAATGTGTTGGCGAGGCGAACGACGTCTACATCTCAAATTCCTCATAGTGGACATCAAAAATGCCAGCAAAGTTGGCGGCTTCTGTCTCGACGGCGTGAATGAGAGCCATGGGACCAGATACCCATGTCCCAATGCCCGTCATGTTGACTGCAAAGTTGTGCGATTGTTCTTTGACAACCTCGTTAAACAATTCTTTGACGTTTAGCCTCGAGCGGCTGACAGGATGCCGAAATTGAACCTCTTGTCCGTCAAAGGAGAGCGAATGCGAATACTCTGACGACCGGTCGGGACTTGCCACCGTATCCGTGTTGCTCTGCATCGGCATGAGACGTGATTTCTCTAACCGACTCATGGATTGAGGTGTCGCCTCGGTAAAAACCACAGCCCAGCCGGCACAAGCGCCTCCAATCATGATGAGAACCTCGACCACCCGCTGCACTGGCCACATGTGCTGATTGATACGCAGGGCACCGAGAATTGGGTAGTCGTAGCGTATGAAGAAGAGACACCAGAAACTACACGTGAACATGACGAAAAACAACAACATTTGACGTGGGACCGACCGACAAGATTGATAAAATGGACGCGTGGGCACCATGCTCGTATCGTCCATTGGCTGGAGGGTAATACCGTTTGGAATGTGCACTCCACCAAGGTGCTGGTCACCCGTAAAGCAGAGCCGAACTTTAAACTTGGACCGATCCGGGTCATACTGCTCAATTGCATCCAACAGAGGCTCAAACTCGTGGAAGATACCAATCTCTCGCGATGTCCATTGGAAATACACTTGCGTTTGGGTCATGTTGGGGTCATTATTCCGCATGCAATCCAAGATCTTGCCCACGATGCTAATGATTGGCGTCGCACCAATCCCACCAGCTACAAACACAAGAGCAGGGTAGTGTTGAAAGTCATCCGACATTTTGCCATAAAAGCCGTCAATGTAAATGAGTGGTAGTTTGCACTCTTCTCGAGCTTGAATCGCGACAGCATAAAGCGCTTTCGTCCAGTTTCCAATGCACTTGACGTGCACCGTGAACGTGTCTTCGTACTCGATCGGGGACGAACTGATACTAAATGGATGCCACTGCGTGTGTGACAGCAGTGGAATGCGTAAGTAAACAAACTGACCAGCATGGTAGTGGCCTGACTTGCCCGGTGATCGACGGAAGACCAATCGCGTGATTTCACCTGGAATCGCTTCCAAGTCGACCACTTCGCACGGTGTGCGACTTTGACTGCGAGCCAAGATGCGGTGCATGACATAGAGGCACACGGCCGGGTACATCCAGATGACGAATTGCGAAAAGTGCAGTGCGCTGAAAACGAGCACAAAGAGAAAGAGGTGGTGGCAATAGTAAAAGACTTCATAGTATCGACGGCGAATCGGGCGTAGCGACGTGACGCCAATGACAATACTGCATAGGAATGCCACTTGACCACAGAAATTCTGGAATCGTTTCTTGCCAATGGTGCCGTAATCACAGTCGAAACAAGGAAAAGCTGCCTCGAGGAACGAGCCGCTTTTAAACCACGCATAGTAGTATGGAATCGCATGCAACAGGACCATGGCGACGGTAAAGAATCCAATCCAACGGTGGTACTTGATCGAGTGCGAATAATCAATCCCCATGGCAATCATCCAGAACGAGTTGCGTGTTGCCGGGATCAGCAATAGCGAAAAACAAAGCACGGCGTTAAAGCCAAATATTCCCCCTACGAGACGAAACATTGACGCGGCGTCCGTCGTTTTCGCCTCGACGAGCGCAGTGTAATTGCGTGAAAAGACGGCAGCAAACCAAATGGCATTGAGCCCTAGAAACACAAGCGTGCAGATGGACTCGGCGTACGAAACGTTGATCGTGCCAACAAAAATCTTGCGCTTGAGAAAACGCATCACCATACGATGGGCTCCCGTTGGCAAAGGGGGTAGAGCATTGCCTAGCGCGAGTGCCATGCCGCCAATCATGAAGGGGAGTCCAATCAACAAGTAGTTGACGAAAAACTCGACCACTTCACGGTGTCCTCCCACCCACTGGGCATTCTTGATTGTCGATCCAAAAAGCAGATACAGGTGATAGCGAAAGCCAATTCGATACTCTGGAAGCTGGTGAAAGATGATGGCAAAAGTGACGATAGCAGCGCAGGCCCCAACCGTCACAAAAGGCCACGCTTTATAGTTTTTTGTCATGGGGGTGCCGTACATGTACGGTGTAGCGAGCTGCGACGGCATCCCGGCCATATGCGTGCCGCTCATGCTGAGCGCAAAGAATTTCCCTTCGCTATGGCTACTATCTGTATTGACACCGAAGCCTGATGGTTGCAGGTGTCGATTCCCCGGCGAATCCAAGACGTGGTTGTCCATCGAGAGTTTTACCATGGTCGCCGGCCTCGTGGACAGTCAGTCAAGTCAATGAGACACAATGTAGATGCGACGATTGCCTGCACGCTCTGTTTGAATATCGACGATGTGAAGCGGATGTAGAGACTGTCGAGGAAGAAGTTTCTACCACCAGATGGAGGCGCGGAGCTTACTGTGTAAAAAGCACGCGTCAATTTCGTTACGTAATTGAACACACAATCCGCTCAGTAGCGGCTGGCTCTTGAGAGCAGGCAATTCGCAAAGTGAACAGACGTACTTACTACTGTACGCTACGTACGCCGTCTGACACAATGTCTAGCCAGATTTACCTACTACTTCTGCCGGCTTTTTCCAACAAGTCAGCGCATTTGTATGTGAAAATCTCCCTTCTCTGTACCACCCCAATAAACGTTACATAACGATTTTAAACCATCACTCACTTAACTTTTCATCTACATGTAACGGTATGTTGATTAAAAAACGAGGTGGTTGGTTTATTCATGGTAAAAATCTCGGCGCCGCGCGGCGGCGTCCATCGTAAAAATCTACCCGTATAAGATCATTCTTGGTGAATAAGCATGTAACTCAGTATCCAGTATTCCAGTTCGATTTGACGGCTTGGAGTTGCAGCGCCATTATTCATGTTAGATGCATACGTCTCAGATGTTATTCGACCCCCCACAGGATATTCGGACCCCCCCCCTGTACCGTAAGACAGGTACGATGTACCTCAATGAATAAAGCCACGACATCTGAACCTAGGATAAGTCTCACGTTGCGATGACATTTATTAATACTATTACCGTAACCTAAATACATGTAAGAGGATCTATGAAGAAGTTGCAGACAGTCAACCGCGCCATCCCCCTCCGCCCTCCGTACAGCCAATATCAAAGGTATGTGTATCTCCTATTCTGTTTTCTTCTTTTTATTATATTGTGATTGGGAATGATGCGTATTTTTCTTAGTGGTGCGACTGTATAAGTTTTGTACTTTTGATAGAGTTGTCAGCCACACAAACCCCGACCACCACAATAATGGCAGCAAACAACAAAGCACGAATTACTACATCAAGCCATACTCGTTTTGCATGTACTCCCTCAAGATGAAGCCGAGATCCACAATGTGATGCGCGTGAACGCCCCAGTGCCGATTGGTTTACACAGGAGATTCCTGCGTCTGCGCAATCGCCCATGATACGCGCATTCAAGCAATCGCACTACGATCTGCAAACCGTCACCGATCGCGCTGACGTCGACACCGTCACATATCTCTTACCGTTCGATAAGGTCATTGAGTCGGAGCGTATGAGCGGTTTTATATCGGGCGCTGCCATTTCTGCAATTAGCAAATTTCTCTTGTTCGAGCTCATTACTACCGGTAGTGCGCTGTTGTTGCTATCAATCGAATCGCGGTTCGGTGATTGTAATTCTCTTTTTACGTCTCCAATCATTTGTGTTTTGTAATTACTTATTACGACTTCTTACAATACACACCTGGGCTGGACGGTACATCGTACCTGTCTTACGGTACAAGGGGGGTCCGAATATCCTGTAGGGGGGGTCCGAATAACATCTCCCATACCTCATAAAAGAAGACTCGTCTCTCCATGTATTTCGACACGTGTCACAGACCGTCCTCGTTCTTACAAATGTTTGACCCGATTGGTAAAAGAAGTGATCTCACTTATTGGTTTATTTATCATGGCCACGAGGAAGCGATTGCAGCCGGTCAATGAGCAGGAAGACGATTCAGATGACGTTTCTCTGTCCATTCTTCTGCAACGCCGACGTCGCAAGGCCAAAACCATTTCGCTGGAACGAATGAATAAGGCCAGAGCAGCTACCAGTGGGCGGAGCTACTCTTCACCTGACTTGACTAGTAAATTCTGACATGATTCTGATGCAGCTATGCGACTAAAAGAGACGAGAGATTCAGTGGTAAATGAAGCGATAGAGCGCTGTATTTTGGAGTTCCTGCCGGTCATACCCAATCGACTACGTTGTGAAACCGTGTGCAAACGCTGGCGTCGCTTGAGTCACGAAGAGGTGCCTTTAATAGAGCTTGACTTCAGTCAAGTTACCATACGACCTCTACTAAAACATGACGTTAGTATGATGCTCGAGCGCGCTAATGGGCAGCTCCTTCGACTCGTCTTGCCTGATATCACACTAGTCGATGCACATATTGAACTCATCGTGCAACAACGAAACCTCCGCGTTTTTCGAGCGTACAGGTGTGTAATACTGTCGTAATTCACACTTAAGATTATTTCGTTTTCAAATTGCAATGTTCTGTGACAAAAAAGAATGCAGAAGAAGCACATCTTCAGCATCTTGAAACACTGCCTCAACTTGAAGGTAGGGTATGCAGTGTAAAAGTGTCTTAATGCGATATCATCTTACAAGCCTGGGTTTGATGCAGACCTTGGAGCTGTTGGATTGCCGAGCGCTGACTTTGAAGCAGATGGCCACACGATGCAGCGGCTTTGCGTGAATTGTATCTTCATGGATGTAACTTCGTGACCAATCAAGCAGTTAGCTCGTTAGTCAAGGTCTGCGGGAAGTCACTCGAAAAGGTTACTCTAACCGGTACGTTCAAGACCCACGAATCGAAAACTACACATGCTAATACTCTCTACACTGTGTTTCCCACTTCTTCAGAAGCAGTGGGCTTAGATTCACGAGTCTTGAGAGACCTAGCCGATCATTCAATGAAGTTAGAGGAGCTGTGCGTTAGGTATGCACCATATTTTATAAGTGCACCTACGTTTCAGAACAGTTACTAAAGTTGTGTGGCGGTAGCAATTGCAATATAGTGCGATCAAGGGACGTCGAAGCCTTGACTGAAGCATTATCGGGATCGCTGCGCTGGCTGGATCTATCATCATGTCGCGGCATCTCGTCGTTATATTACCCGGTAAATTTATCGTGTGTGCTCTAGAGATGTACTCGCTGTCTCTCTGAAAACCTTGCAATGGCGTTTAATAGGATTCTACAAACTTACCTCACCTACAGGTGCTAATCCTTGACAAGACAACAATCAACGATGATGGCTTACGGGCAATTGCTCGCGTCGCTCCATCATTGCAGTATCTTTCTCTCCAGTTATGCGCTCGCTTAGTTGCATTAATCGTACGAGCTAACTGTAGTATTGTACTTTATCTATAGGACTGCCGAATGATCTCCGATGATGGCCTTGCTGCCATTGCGTCTTCAGGCGAACCAGGAGGATGTCCAAACTTGGAGCTTGTTGATTTAAAGGTTCGTGACAAAGTGGGAAGTTTACCTTGCGCGCTTTAAATTTGTGCTTTGACAT
>MIQA02024313.1:0-18842 GCA_001887855.2 Sclerospora graminicola
CGGCGGGGACGTCACAAGATACTTGGACTAGCGATGGGATTTCAGCGGAAGAGCTGAAGAAGATGGATCGATAGCATTGAGGTGTTTATCGATAAGGTCCATATCCCTTACAAGAGCATGAACATGCGTCAAAGGAGCAATTGAAGATGCTGTGCCAATGAATGAGGAGGACACACGCCGACGTTCTTGAGCAAATTGCTGGTCCTTAAAGACTTTGCCGGGCCTTGAGAGGATCTAAAACACTCTTGTTCTTGGACGATAAAGTCGACATTTCGTCAAGTAGACGTCACATCATTTTAGAAATAGAAATGCTGCATCCTTTTTTTGTTAATGGGGGTCAACGTATCAATTCGAGGGGGTCAGAATAATGTTTCCCTCTCTTCTCATCTCACAATCTCACAATGATGCTTCACCTTTGCGGGTACACTGGATTGTCGCGAACCATTAACTACACGTTTTAAAGACTTGATCGTGGCGTTCTTGACCGTTGATGCGCCAGTACCACGCGATATTTCATTAGCAATTTGTCTACCACCGTATCGTCAATCTATTGTTCGTATTATATCAGTTAGCGCTTGTATCATTGTCTATTCAGATCACTAGTGAGGTGGCGGACGTACGTCGGACGTCGCCGTGCATTGAGTGCCAAGTTATCTAGTCTACTAATACCGAATGTATAAATATGTAACTAACGTTATTTTGACCTCAAAGTATACGTTCACTATTTGACAGGTAGATACCGTCTTTATTTTAAAGGTTGGTTAATTGGTCAGCATCTTTTGAAAGTCAAATATGAAGCTCTCTGGTTGGTTTGCTCAGTCTTTGATCAGAATCTTTACGCTTTTATCACATAGTCAGTCAAAAACCTTTTACCCTATTAAAAATACTGTTTATATCGATATTGAGTTGTTGGTCTACTTCCTCTGTATGGAAAGTAACTGTGCACTTTGCTAGAATGAAAAATAAAAATCTCCCGGGGGATCGTTTGGAGCACGTTGATTGGTCTATTTTTAAACGTTTTACGGTGAATATCAAGAGCTATTCCCGGCCAAAAAACTCTCTCTGAAGCGCAAGGAACCTTCAAAAGTGTACGTCTAAAAATGGGTCACATTACAAAATCTCCCGCCACGCACCCCATTGAACACTATTGATAACTACAACTACAGCATCAGTCGCACCAGATACCTAGCCCCCCATGAGCAACTCGGCATCATTGTTTTTTATCTTTCCTTTAGCATGAGCGGGACGGTCTTGCACGGCAATATAGAAGCCGCCGCTAATTATTGCTGCAGTCTGTAATACCTTCATCTACAAATTTATTTTAATTATTAATTACCTCTAATGTTTAATGTTTTCACATAGAAGTTGTAGTTGGCTTGCCATTAGAGTAATATTATACCTAAATAACCGGATAATATAAATGGCTGGAGTGAAAATTGCACAGAGGTTTCCGTACACTGATCCGATTCGTGTGCACAATACATAATCATACGGAGGAAGTATTTTTGATTAAGTGGCCTAGTAGATAGCTACACAATGCCGGTGAATCATTGGTTAAAATATTTGTATACTGTCATATAATTGTGTCCGTCACATCTTTCCGTCCAGGTCTGTATCCCCATACAAATACCGCGATATCACCGATATTGCGATATTCGATTTTGCAATATTTTGCAGTGTCCAAACGCGTTCTTGTGAAAATATTGCGATATCGGGAATATCGCAATATTCACAGGAATATCGCAATATTGGAAGTGTGTCCACCCTCATTTTACTTCAATATTACCTACAACACATAATGTCATTATTTTGCCAAGGTTATAGAAGATTGGTCTGACGGGGTACCGTATCCCAAGTTGGTATGGGACGTAATAAGAAGGGGCGTCAATGTGGTGGCTGCAGTTCTAAGAAGGAGCGGTAAGACGCCATTTCAAACATTTAGCAATGGCTTTTAATTTTTTAATATTGAATAAATTAATGCATCAAAGGTTTGTGCTGCTTCGACGCTGGCAGCAGGAAGCTATTAAAGTTACGCATAGGAATGCTCAGAGCAGACAAGCACAGTTCAAGATGGCAGACCAGCGGCGATGCTCTGGTCATGACGATAGGATCCGTCGTAGAGTGCGTGTTGACGTGCTGACAGCTTTTACCAATGCGCGTTTAAAGGACGACCATATCGAAAAGGTAAAGCGCAAGGGAGCGCTCTCAATCGCTACTGAATTGCAAAAGACGACGAGAATGAACCGGGTTTCGTCTCTTCAAGAGCGGTAAGATGATTTTTATCGATAGTGCAATGTTAGTAGAAAACAAATTGAAACATGACTCATTGGATCAAATGCAGGTGCCTTCACGAGATTGCGCGATCATTTGACCTCTACAGCTCTTCGTGCGAGTTCACACGAGCTTTCTTTTCCTCTTTTGAGCCGTGGATGGTGTCCCGATTAGCAGAACTGACAACTGCATTCAAGACTATAAACGACAATAATGTCCAGCTTTTACTTTTGCGCCCGACAGAACATCTTACAGTTGGTTTTGTTCGGAACGAAAAGTCTCTAGCACGCCTGTTCGATGATGTCGATGGAAGTCATTGCATCACGTGGCAGTTTGAAACGGATCGTCTTAAGGAGCTTGAAATTGAATCTTGGGAAGATCTGGATCTTGAGGAGGTGGACATTTCGCAAACTTCAGATGAAGTACGACTGCTTTCACTGAGTCTTGTGTCGTGTCTTGGTCTCTCCAGTCGATTTCTAACGCAATTAGCTGCGACGCATCCGCATCTAGAACATCTTAAGATCGTGGATTGTTTTGATGCTGCGGCAGGTGAACAAGGCGCTGCATTGCTACATCAGCTCGCCAGGTCGCGCGCTCTAAAGACGCTGCATTTTTCCTGGTGTTGCTGGCTCACAACGGAGATCCTCGTCACATTTGCTTATCAACTACTCGAACCACCCACATCTTCTCTCCAAGAACTTTTTGTAACGGACTGCTTTGACGTGTTCGGGGATTACGTGCAGTCTATCTTCAACGAGCTTTTGCCAACTTTAAAAGTTTCCATCTGACGTTTCAGAACCTCTGTAATTTCATATGGCTCAATAAATTCTACAATATATCCGTGAACCTTTTTTCCTTATCAGATCCGTAGCATGAGCATCTCGGGGCCGCTTTATCGCCGCACACCGCGGCTTTTCAATCGGAGCAAGCCAGGAGAATGGAGTTTAGTGTGGTGCACGTTAGCTCTGGAACAGGGTGAGATGTTGGTGGCCGTCGACCGTGAAGGACGTAATCGTATCGCAACAATTCCCATTAAAGACTGTGAACTTGCTCATGTGCGGAGTGATGGTCGCGATTGTATTGAATTAACGACTAGTCGAGGCAAAAAAGAGACATTTTCGTCTCACGAGTCGAGTCATGACGTGGATTGGTGGTAAGTGTAATTTATAGCCTTCACATAAATCAGTTCATTTAAAAAGTGATTGACATTTTGATCTTGACATGTGTCGTCACAGGATGACAACATTAATGAATGTAAAGAGGGACTTGGAAAGAGGAGTAAAGCCTCATATTTCGTTAGTGACGCCGCCAATCTCAGGACCAACGACAAGACCGAAACACATGCGACGTCCATCGTCACAACTGAGTCTGAACTTGAACTTGGCTGCTACTGGGAACGCATTGAGTGGAACAGGAACGGGGCGACCGACCTTAAGAAGACGCAAACCCGCGTTGGCAACGTGTGAGACACTTTTTGAACGCTTTACAATCTTTGAAACCCCGTCAACGTACTACGTTGTGTGTTCCGATCGCCACTATTCATTGTTTCGGATGCTGGAATTGAATCGGATGATAGACCGACCAAAGACATTGGAAGATGTACTGAAAGAGGATAAACGATTTTATGATTGGGAACAGATGGAAGCAAGATTGCAAGCGCTAGCGGAACTAGCGCGTGTTCAAGGGACGGGAAAGCTAGAAAGAGCATTTACGGCAGTGGCAATTGTTGGATGCATCCGGTTTTTGCATGGTTACTACTTCATTTTTGTGACTCAGAGACGGAAGATTGGTAATATTGGGGGTAACTCGATCTATGGTATCTCGGCGACGCAACAACTTAACGTGAGTCGGCCAGAGGAAGATCAAACGGCTTGGACTCGATTGAATCGATGGTTCAATCCTAGTCCAGAAGAAGAAGCTGAAGCTCGATACCTTGGTCTTTTTCATTTTATTGATCTGACAAAGGATTTTTACCTTAGTTATTCCTACGACATCACGCATACATTGCAGCACAATATGACTACAGAACACTCCGAGCCAGCAGAAATGTTTACATGGAACTACTATCTGACCCAAGAATTGAAAACTTGCTTGAGCGGTGGTGCAGCAGCTGATCTGATCGTACCGCTCGTTCTTGGCTGCTATGAGCAGCGCAAATGCTCCGTATTCGGTCGTCTTGTAAGCATCGTGCTTCTTGCTCGGCGATCTCGTCACTTTGCCGGCACACGCTACTTGAAACGTGGTGTAGCCGATACTGGCAAAGCTGCGAATGACGTCGAAACGGAGCAGATCATTGAAGATGAAAGTATGGGACCTGGTAAGTTCAGCTCTTTTGTGCAACACCGTGGATCGATTCCTGTATTCTGGTCACAAGAGACGTCTGCAACGCTGCCAAAGCCGCCTATCGTTCTCAATCGTGTCGATCCAACATACAGTGCGACGCAAAAACACTTTGCTGATCATTTCTCGCGCTATGGCTCGCCTATCGTTGCTCTGAATCTCGTCAGGCAGTCGGAAAAGAAAGAACGCGAAGTTATTGTGCGGGAACGAAGAAAAATAATGCGTATAGATTTTAAACAGTTTATGCCACCAAAGACACCGACTACGCTATGTGGCATCTGGATTATTCTCGGACTCTCGTGCACCGAAACAAACAATGTCTTAATGTAACTGCATTCCTGGAATAAGTAGCCGTTGGGCACTCATGCAACGGGATCTTCTGTAGTGCACCGAAGCGGGCAATAGTCCAAAACGGAAGATGCGCATGCCGAACAATTCATTCCATCGTATCTCCGACGAGCGAAACACTTCACATCAGATACCCTTCAAGTCAAAGGAGAAGAATGACGAGTTGTCTTCTGTCGATCAGCCACCATCGCCTACCATAACGAAAAACTCGGGAGAATGGCTCGAGCAACGAGGGGTTCTTCGAACAAACTGCATTGATTGCTTAGATCGTACGAATGTGAGTCAATTTAGTGTTGGAATGCGTGCCCTGGGTCAGCAGCTTTACGTGATGGGAATAAAGAACACGCCACTCTTGGAAAGTCGCTCCCAGCTCGTGCTTGTACTGATGAAGCTGTACTCGCTCATGGGGGATGCCATCTCGATGCAATACGGGGCGGCGTTTCGAAGCTCAAACTAAACTGTGAAGGGAATCGAAGCGTGCTCGAGAAACGTCAAGCATCGCGAGCTCCTCACGTCGATTCGACGCTACTATAGTAACTCGTTCACGGACACTGCCAAGCAAGATGCAATTAATATCTTTCTTGGCCACTTTGTGCCTTCCAAGGAGTCGCCTCCATTGTGGGAACTGGAATCGGACTATTATTTGCACAACTTTGAGGTCCGAAATGGCATTGCGGCATGTGAAAACGTTCGTCGCAATTTGGCGCTCCATGCAGAGAATAAACGAAAAGCGTTTGGTGAGTATTCTGGTTTGCCTCCGATGCAGTTATCCTGCTGCTCGTCCTTGGAAATGCTGGGAGATGATACCGATAATAGCGACGACGAATCTTCGCGTGAACGTGGAAAAGTTGTGGCAGCTCGAGACCAGGCAAAACGTGATGCCTATCTTCGTGAATGTCGAAGAGTATTGGATGAATGGTGGAAAGAGCCGTTGGAAGCGTTTGAGCGACCCAAGTATTATCAGACACCGAATGAGGAGAAAACACGTTGTGCTTGTGATCAAATTGTTCGAAAAGCAAGCAAACGGGAGCTTGTCAAAGACGCAGAGGAATCCAAGCGACCAGAAGCAAAGAATCGGAAAACGTCACCCCGATCGCCTTGTTCGGACGATTTTCTACATATGTATCATCCTGAAGAACTGACAACATTTGATAAGGTGCTGGGGTACAAATTCATGCTTCCAATGGAAATTTCGGACAAGGTGGATGAAAGAGAGAAGCGGCGATCGGAGAGAGCAGTTGTTGCACATCTGACCTCTGTTACTTCGCCATCTTCTGTCTCTGGTTCCTCACGCGTGGATGAGGAAAATTTCTCCGACTATGAACAAGCAAGTCGACAAGGTTTATCCAAGAAAGGCACGAGATCGTATCGAAGTATGAGTGCTCCTGATATTGGGGAAGAAGTGAGCCATGGAGCCCAATCAAGTCGTCGATCGCGCGATAGTTGGCGTGACCATAAGCACGAGTATCAGGATGATCACACGAGTGTCAGTGGCTATGGCTCTCGTCACGCTTCTCACTTTGCTTTAATTGACTCAATCAACAAGTACCGAGGCCAGGGCTCAACTGCACTCAAAAGTGTGATGAAACGCAAAGATGATCAAGTCAGCATCGACGACTATGTGCGCAGCAGGGGGTACGTTTGACTAGGCAGCTTGAGATCGTTAGGAATTGAAGCTTGACGATGTGATTGTGGTCATTTGTGTTTCCAGGCGTCGCAAATTTGTTGGAAATTGCTCTACAAGTGTACCAGACTCTGTTTACCAACAGTAGGGCCCAAACGTTCAATTTTTGAGACTAATCTCGTGAAATACCTAGCTAGTTACTTACTCGTGTTTTACATTTGAGCTAGATACCTGCTTGGAAAGGAATCCCCACAGATATGGGAAAATGACAATGAGAGTGTCAAAATGTATTTTGAAGCGTATCTGCGCGGTTTTCGTATCAGTGCTGATGATGCGCGAAGTCTACGTGAAGCTCAAGCTCGGGCGGGTGCTACGTTTAAGCTTCAAACTGGTCCGTATGCCGGACTAGATCAGAATGTGAAAGCTCGAGTGTTGGTTGCGAAAAAGTTAAAGACTGACCCCGACGATCGAAGGTACGACAAGCTGTTATATGAACCATCGATGAGTAACATTGAAGATATGGTGCATGTCTGTGCTTAAGTAGGATGTTTGAAGAATCTCTCGATTTCAAGCGACTTGTCAAGACAGGAGAAGCCTCCGTTCCTGCCGAGAGTTTAGAATTGTACAAGACCTTTTTTGACGACGAGTTACCTAGTGTTGACATGTACCACCCAAGAAAAGAGACGAGGAAATCAGTGGCACCCGCGCTATTGGATTTTACCCCGCCCATGTCGAAACGAAGTACCTCAGCAACAGCACTTTCAAGTAAACTTGCTCAGAGTATCCAACGGTTATCGTTGAGCAAGCGTACGCGGACTCGATTCAGTGGTGGTGAGTTGATCCCTGTAGGTCCTCTGTTTAAGATGGACGGAGGCAAAGATCGTGATTTTATTCTTTTCAACGAAGCTGCAGCCGAGAATGCATTTGAAGTGACGCAGAATGAAACCGAGTTATCGTTCTATTCGAAGTAAAGTGTTTTTTATTTTAAACAGTGCGAAAAACTGAGTTGATAAATAGTTGAGTATCTACATTAGTTTGTTTAAGCTGCTGGTCTTGCAAGAGTGAGCGACTCAAGCGCTTCTTCCTCGACAATATCAATTGCATGTTCCTGTGCTTCGTCGAGTAGTTTCTGCGTCAAGACATTTTCAGTCTCTAACTTGGTCATTCGGTTCCATCTCCTTGGAGTAGGTAAGGTGCTAGTACTGCTTCGACTGCTGTAGCAACTGTTACTACATGTATCTGTAGATTCCGCTCGTTGACTCATTCGACGTTGTTCTTGTCGGGAGCCCCGATGCCATACCCGATGAGGCTGGCGCTTCGAAGGAATTGGTGGATCAGTTCCCGTATTTGCTGTCAAGTGTAGTCGCTGGCCACGTAAACGACACGTACAAGTGTTTGTCTTTCCTGCTTCCGTGCTCGAAGTCATCCCTGAGGAACTGTAGATGCTATGTGAAAAGGTGGATACTAGCTGTGAAAAGAGCTTGGATCGACTCGTGATCCTCGATTTCGAACTTGTCTGGGACGTATGTTGATACGACGCAGATTGATGTAGAGGTTCGTCCTCATCGGACTCGACGCCGGTGGCTTCTTCCAGCATTGCCAGTGGTTGACAAAAATTGATGCTACTATTATCAAAGAAATACAATGCACTGTTGTCTGCAAACCCTCGCTCATGGACAACATGATGCAAGAAACCGGCATCCATCAGAGCTCGAGCAAGCCGCAGGCGCTCACCGCGTGCGTCTAGAACTGTCACGTCTTCTATCCGCTCAAGCAACACTTCACCCGTAAAGCAGTTTTCCATCCCCTTGACACCGCAGCCAGTACCTGATCGCTCGATTTCCTTACTCAGATCCTGAGCAAATACCGAGAGCAGTTCTTCCTGGATAAATTCAAGTGTGCGAACGACTTGTGGCATGGTCGGACGAGCACTTGGATCGTTGTGCCATGCCAGCGTGATAATTTCTCGAAGTTTTGATGGCACCATCTCGGTCAATGCCGTCTCATCTAATGGTGGACGACAACCATTGAGCACATCTTCAAACACAAACATGGGGTTTGTTGCAGCATACTTTTCACGGTCAGGGTACAGGATATCCCAAAACGTGATGGCTAACGAGTAAACATCCGCGGCTTGACCATAACTTGCTAAGCCTGTTCGACACTTGATCAGTTCAGGAGCCATGTAATCCACCGTGCCTGTGACTGTCATTTTAATCTGCGGAGGAACGGGTACATTTGTATTCGTAAAGGGACTTGGAGGGCCACTAGAGTCAATTGCTGTTTGCGCGTCGTCGTGCAATGCGTTGACAGATTTTGACATTTTACCAGGTAGACGGCGGGAATCCCCGAAATCAGTGAGCTTGACATTATTTTCCTTATCCACGAGAAAGTTTGCCGGTTTAATATCCCGATGCAAAAGTGGAGGAGTGAAACTATGCACGTAAGCGACGGCACGTGCACAGTCGAGCATGTAGGCCACCTTGAGGAGCATTTCGTGGCGATCGATAGCGTTGACAGGTTGAATGTCACCTTCAAGATCAAGCACATGCCGTGTCCAACGACTTTGACTTTTAGTCTTGGCTTGAGCGTACAAAACATCTTCTAGTGAACCTTGACAAAGCTCCGAGACCAAACAGATCGTTGGAGGACAGACACACATGCCATGGAACTTGACAATATTCGGGTGAGCAAGTGACGCACAGAGTGCGGCTTCGTATGAAAATTCGGCCACGACTTCTTCAGTGAATCGATGGGGCGTATAAACTTTCACCGCAACGGGATTCCGCCGTTCAAGGCGTCCACTGAAAACTGTGGCGCTTGAGCCAACGCCAATTTTGCGTCGGAGCTCCAAATGGGCGAAATCAATGACAAAATGCTTGTGTGTTTCAATGAGATGATGAATGCCGTTCGACAAAATGGACTCGTCCAGTTGCATGTGAGCATGCGGTCCCCACGGACAACCAGCTTGTTGTAAAGCACATGCACGTTGCCCCATTCCTCTCCAGTATTCAGTGTCGGCACGTAGCAACATCCAAATGAAAAACGGAATCAATGAGCCCCATATCATCACAATGTACGAGACGGCCGAGTTGATCCTGGACTTTGGGAGATAAATTTGAAGGATCCCGTTGATAGCAATGAACACGTGGTACACAATAATGTACGCACCATGGACGTGCATGGATTTTGGACTTGCACGACCTGCCGGGGGGTTGACAAAGCACGTGTTCACAAAGAAGGTGAGCAAGAGCAAACGAGCGGCTGTCCTGACATAGTAGAAGAGTTTCATCTTTTCTGGTGCATAATGGCTCAGCAAGCACACAATTGGTATCGTGTACGAAGCCAGAAGGACCGACTTGATCACTGCACGGCGAAGAGCTGGCAAGGTAACACTTTTTTGACAAAGAAATACAAGGGCAAAGACGAAAACGAATTGTCGCCCTGCATAGAAAATCTCGCCATCAACATTTGGAAAATGCGTTGTATACATGCTCGTGTTGATGGTAATTGAGTGAAAGAGTGTCGACGCTCCCGTGACCGCAGCGAGGATCCATAAGAGAGGCTCAAAAGCTGGTAAAATCACTTTTCGACTCGCTTGAGCGTCACCTTTGAAGGCAACAAGTCGATTCATACGCAAATAGAAGAGCAAAAGGAGACAAAAGGTGCACAAGATACTGTAGCCAACGAGTAAGATGATTTGAGTCGCTCGCACTCGATCAGAAGCGACCTCGGGATGCATGAGATGAGTTGGGAGTGACCACGATCTGGAAATTCGAACGACAGTTTTAGTGGATCAAAATGTTGATGAGAAAAACAATGTGATGGAACCACGAGTGCGTTGATTCGTTTTTTCAAGGAGAGTTGAATACTGATGACCAGCTTTGCTCGATTGCTCAATGTGTCACGGAATGAAGAATACCAGTAAACTCGATATAAATAGCTGTTTACCTGCTGCATCGCATGGATCCATCCGTCAATCCTTCCATATATACATATATATATTACAAGCCTCGCTAAAACCAAGATAAACTTTTGCGAAGAATAACGTCGGATTCGTGTCGATAAGTGGCACCTGAGAAGACCGGTCAGCGTATTTATATGGCGTTTCAGATGGATGGAAGCCGTTCGTGACTGGCTTTGAGTCTACATCTTTACTGGCTTTCGCTGTACTTGTTCAAGCTTCGCCGAAAAAATCATTTTGGAAGACGTCCTCCTTTGCACGAGTTCTATCATTTTTTACAAAAGCTTGCCCAGTTCGTCAGCATAGCGTAGTAGAAGCGCTACAAGAGAGATTAGCGATATAGTTTTAACTAATTTAGTTGAACATTCAAGACAATGCAGTAAGAGCGTGATCTCAAGCCCGGTGACCTAATGGCGGAACTACTTCGTGTTATGTGATGTAGATGAGCGCACTAAGGGACGTCTGCTACAGAAGATACCTACAAAGTAAAGCAGCTACTATATAGGTAGGTGAAACTACCTATCAGCGCGTATGTACTAATTTCCAACAGCTAAGTGTCCACAGACACGATTTAAGCCAATGATGACGATTTAGAGGTCGGTATAACCGAAGGTATGCTCTGATTGGTCAGTTTTGCCTACTTTTACCAACCTTCGAACCGTGAGAACCACTATTAGTGGTTCTCACACCGTCTATCCAGCCCTTTTAGCGGGTCTATTTTGACCAATTAATTTGCAGTAGTTGGCCTCCGACAGATTTTGTCGGAACCAAAGTGCAAATATGCAGTCCGCCATACAAATTCCAGGAGAGTTGCAGATTACTTGCATATTTTACATCTTTCCGATAAGTGCTCATGAGGTGTTGACGCACTTCGACCCTAGAACAAGCAGAATGCGCGATCTGTGGGTGTAAACACATTAAAGATGTTTCTAAAGTAAGAGGGTGTTACTTTAGAAATGTATTTGATTGCATGTCTAAGAGTCCTAGCGGTAAGTCATGACTCAGCCTGGTTCAGAAAGAGAGCCTATCAGTGTGTTCTGGAAAAATATTTATTCAACTCGTGCGTATCAAGACAACTGATCAACAAGGGCTTACCTTAAACCCTGATAATGACGTGACGACTTGCCCGATCCTCGTGATCACAACACGCTTGCAATGCAGACAGTACCTTGCTACCGGCTTCTCGATCATCTGCGCCCAACACAAATGAAACTCGACCTTGAGTGAATCGAAACCCTTTCGCTCACGCAGCTGCTGCTCCAAGCCCAACATCCGGAGGAGCCCACGTCGAGGGTTGTATAGCTACGACTGCGACATCGAAGAAGCCGAGGAAAGATCCACCGCCACCTGGAATCCATAATCAGATCAATCGCTTGCTTGGACGGATCAGCAAACCCACCGGCGTACACGCAGTTCTGACGTCACACTCGTTTCGGCGCGACGGTCCACAGCACGCAAACGGCGTACCCGGCATGAGTATGCAGTGGATCTCTGGTCGCGGTGGCTGGAACATGTCTGCAACACAAAAGGTGTGGTCATATGTGTCAAATACCACCCAAGAAGACCAGCGTATATCGAAAGCCCTGAGTGGTTGGGACTCACACGCGCACGTGCCCCTTTAACTTGATGCCCTCGATGTACAAGCGGCAAGTAAGATACGTACCTTTCAGTCACTGCTCTTCAACACTTGCTCTGGTCTTTAGGATCCCCGTTTAAACGTGTGAACCAAAGTGACGACGTCTGCATGTCCCGGTTGCTCCGAGCACTACCAAACGCTTTGATGTCTTCACGCAATGGCTCCTATAATCGAGCGCGTGGACAGTTGTGTGGTCGATTCTCGTACTGGACGCGACGAGTTGGTTCGTTTCTCGATGGCACTTGAAGACGCCTACACGCAAAAGAAGGAAGCAAGACGAGACGAATTAATAAAAGAGCTAACAGCAATTGATTGTCAACCAGCTCTTATTCGGGTGTTACTTGAGACGAGGCAACCGTCTCGAAGTCTTCGAGGCGAAGGCGGGCTACGCGCGCAACCTATCGAAGAATCTTAACAACAAAAACAACGGATGTTAGAGCGTACTCACAAGCTCCAAGAAAGAAAACACCAGCAGCTCACCTGTTGTCGGAGTGGTTTGTGTGGTACACCGGAGAACCACGTCTTTAGGGCGTAACAACAGATCCTAAAAGAAGTTCGGAGGCACGCCAAATTGAATCGTATATGAAGCTATATTGCACGCAGGGATTTTTGCTTGACCCGTCGTGTTTAACATACCGCGACGACGTCATGCGCTTGAGTCTGAAAGCTGAGCGTGCGGTGCTTGACCTTCTAGCTCAGCACAATATCAAGTCGACTGGAGGCAGCTCGGTGCCGAAGGACATGCGTGACAAACTCAATGGTCTCGTGACCGACTACAAGGGTCATCTCGCCTTACGAGTGTTTTGTCGACCCTGCACCACGCGACAGCTACGACGTTCTTAAAATGTGCCGTCAGAAAATTTGTGAGTAGTCTCCTCTTACATAAAAGCTAAATTCGAACGCGGACGCCAACATTAACCACGTATTGCGCCATCGCACATTTATGACTGCAACAACAACAAAACAGCCGATTATTTATTGCAAATTTCAAATATTATTCATCTGCAAAGAACATAATATACGTTATTTAAACCTTTACTCCGCAGACATTCGTGTACGCATACTTACCTTTACGATATATGTTCCGCGATCAACCACTTCTTGTTTTGCTATTAGTCCATGGAAAGCCGATTATCTGCTCGCGAGTTTAAATGCTCTGCGATTAAAGCCGCTGCTGCCGCTTTCACTGCGGTGCGCAAGATTCACGTTCGACAACGAGATCTTTCGGAAACTGCGCCTGCAGATGGTAGCAAATGACGTCAATATGTCTATCTTACAGTCAAGCAAGCTTTTACCATTATACTCTACAATTGATAAAATTATCCAATTTGAGCTTACCTTTGTACACCTCCGTTACTCTTTAGGAGGTGACCGCCCCAGTCAAACTACCAACCATACATTTAAAGTTGGTAATAAGTTGTCAATTGCTTTAAAAAAATGAAATCCGATTTTTGTTTTGTTATTTTCGTTTTCAAAATAAGTTTTTTTTTTACCTTTTTTGAAAACGTATTTATAAATATTCTTTTATTTATACTCTAAGGTAACCTGCCAATTTGGGGCCGCTCCTGGTTTTGCCCAATAAGCGTTGACGAAAAAAATGTCAGCGTATCAATTGGTAGAAATAAACAAAATGACAGCGTATCGATTGGTAGATTTGTTTTTACTAATATTAAAAGGGGTAGGTGTGGTAAAGGTGATACAAAAACTCATATAAAAAGCGGCCCCAAATTGGCATTTCGTACTTTTGCGAGACGCGAACAGAAAGAGTTAATATTTTTGATGCATTAGCCCATTAGCGATAGATAAACGGCTATAAAAAATCCTGATTAGTTGGACTTTTACCCAATACTTTTTTTGCGACAGATTATAAATAGGAGAAAAGTTATGACTACAACAGTCTACAGAAATTAAAAAAGGCCCAAAATTGGCAGTTTACCTTATCATACATTTCCTACTGTCCGAGCGGCCCCATTAAGGTTGAACCCATTTTTTTCGGCCCCATTAAGTAATTTCCTCCATGGCTCATACATAACCTGTTGAAATGTCTTTAGCACACTAACTAGGAAGATTTAAGAAGCTTTAGAATCACTTGTAATCCGTAATATAATCAAATGCTGTATCCAATGCTTATATGTCCCAAGCACAGCAAATTATCACTAGAGAGTTGTCCAAGACGATTCAGACGGCGACTTGATTCACAGAAATATATTATTTAGAGAGAGTCAAGATAATCTATTTGGTCTTTCTTCAATGACTACTAGATACCTAAGTTGGTGTAACAATGCCGGCAACTTTTGTTCCGCTGGTCTTGGAATACTCTCTTGGAGATTTCTGTAGTGCATTATAGCATAACAGCCACCTGATTCCTTTTAGCTGTGTGCCTTGTCCTCGGCGATTTCTTGTTGCAACTTCCTTTAGTTGTCTCATCATCCTATACCAAAAAACTTCCTGACTCGATGTCGTTGTGACTTTTTCCTCGCTAAAAATTGCAGCATTTCTTTCCATCCATAAGTTGGTGACGCATATGCTGGATAAAGTTCGCCATGCTTTCACCTTATCTGTGACGTGTGAAAATACTAGGCAGCGAATCATAGTATCACTGAAGCTAAAAAACGACGGGCATTTTAATGCAAAACACAACGCAAATTGGTATATCTATTAGACAATATAATCCGAGTCGTCTAGGCTGTAAAGTACTTGCAGTTCACGCAATACAGTATATCGAAAGCTGATTGTCGACCGTCTTAGGTTCGCTTACTTGCAATCTGTTTTGCCACGGTGAAAAACACCGTCAGCTGAATTCTCGCAGCCGCACTCGCCCGTTTGATTGTCACGAATGCAACCAGTTCCAACGCCTTTATTCTGACCTTTATCACTGTTTCAGACACACAAATTAGCACCGCGATGACACATTGCATTACAAGTAATTTTACCTCCAGAAGAAAGTCCAGCAGTCTTTGTCATTGATCCACGAGGTTGGTTCCGTACACGTGTAAGCAGCGCAATCGCCATAAGGGTGGCCATGACTACCGTCGTACTTGTGATCCGTCTTGAATACTGCATAGGTCTGTTTGTCGTGGGTGCGAGTGTTGTGTGCACACTCAGCAGCCTGAATGGAGCGAGATAGTTTCGTCACTTTGCAGTGGTTAAAGCTTGGGCATTTGCCTTTGGTGTTCGAATGGGCAGGATCAAGTGTTGCCGACACGAGGGCGGGAGCGGCGAGAAAAACAAGAGCGAGATTGAAGCGCATATTCTTCGTCAACCGATGACAGTTGTTTCTTCAGTTTGCTGATTATTTTGAAATGAGGTACAGAACTCATAACCGCTTCTACATCATGACGATGTGAATGTGGATATACCGTAATCAGAATTGGCGGTAGAAACGTATTTAGATTTAGCCAATTAGATCACGTTTTGATGACCAGATCTCATCGTAGGGTTGTGTGCTGTAGACCAACTAACGTTAGTATTCTTTTTTTGATACAATCCCACGACACCTTATTACTTCAGAAGTAATCGGTACCCTTAATTAACCGTCAATTACAAATCAGTACCCTATCCACATAATTATTGCTAATCGGTACCCAGACCCGGTTTTTTGCGCTAATCGAACTATTTCACGAGGACATTCTGCCAAAAAAGCGGTACTATTTCAGCAGGTTTGTTGCCAAACTAGGATCAAAACGTCAGAATAGGGTGCTGTTTTAGAAACTCAAATGAGGTACGCCAAAGATGTACAATCTAAAAGCACCCTACTGGCAGAATAGCAGCTCCAATTTGAATGTTCGAGAGTTGTTAAATCATTTATTTAGTTCATGCATCAGCTGATAGCGAAGTCCATTAATGTTTAATCTGTAGAATAACTAAGATTCAAGATCGAGGCTCCCAGCTCCAGTATCCTCCAGTTATTGTTATTAAAGGTAATAGAAGGTGAAGCAATTGATGGAAGCAATGAAAATTTCGTGTCATGGATAAAATCACGAAGACCGGAAGAGTCAAGAGTTGAATTCAATACAACAGCTTTTGACGCCACTGCTCCACCTAGAGTGACCCCAGTGTAGTAACTATCGGGGAATGTAGTCCCTTTAAATGTTAAGTTAGGGACATTTAGCCCGGTTCCCGTGCTTCCTTAGTCTAGTTGCAGATCAGATGCGGTGTCATCTATAGTAACGTTTCCTCCAGCAGCAGTAATTGTTAATCGTCTTGTTGCATTTGTTCTAATTGCTACTTGATGCGCAGTGGTACTACCAATCTTGAGCCCCACGCGAATATAGTATATATTAATATATAATTTTGTATAGTAGCACTGAAACTTGACGATGACGCAGTATTTGTTATACTGATTGGCGTTGTTCCATTCGTGATCGTGAGTGAAGCAGGCAGAGGTAGATTCCCGAGAGACGTAATGTTAGGCTGAGCAGCTGTTTGAATTGTTCTGATAATACTTGCGGCTGATAGGTTACAGTACTGATACCACTAATATTGCTGCTTGAATCAAGAACAAGCGCTTTGCTTGCGCTACCAGCACCAGGAGTAACTCCAGAAAAATAACCAAGACCGGACAGATTTAACTGGATCCGTTTATAGTCAGTGAGTGATCCACAATTCCTATTGCCAATCACATTTAAGGTAGAAAGCATTCCTACTCCGTTAAGTCTCAGATATCTTTGATCACCTGGAGTTAAAGTAAATGAGTTAAAGTAAGAGCTATTGAATAGAGAATCGGAGGCGGAGACATTTTTGATCACTATACTATAACATGCAAAATTTCTACGAATTGATACCGAAGTCAAAACTGAAGTGGTTCCCTAAGAACAAGCACTTTGAGCTGCCAGCCATGTCGCATGTGCGTGGCCTCTCCTAGTGGCTCTGGGAAGTCAAACACCGTTCTTTACATAATCGCCCTTCTTAGCAAACGCTTCACACAAAGACCAATGACCAATGAGACACTCTACGATCATCTAAAAGATACTATCGACAATGTCCAAGTGATTGAAGAAGGCCAAGTTTGTGCAATGGGCGAATATGATAGCGAGACGAGCACAAATTGATTATCTTTGATGATTTGGTCATGGAACCGAAGAGAAAACAGGCACAAATCTCACAGTACTTTATCCGGCGACGAAGCAAGGCTGGTCGATGGTTTACATTTCGCAAAGCTTCTTGGGGATTCCAAAAACGATTCGAATTAATAGTCAATACGTAATTCTTGGTCGGAATCTTACTCAACGAGACCTTGGTATTATCTGTCGCGACTTCCCCACTGACATTCCAACTAAACCATTCCTCGATTTATACAAACGAGCAACATTCGAAATAATGAGCACCATACTATAAGAAATCCGACATTCCGACAAGCTTTCAAACGCCCCACTGGCGCCCAGAACTTGCTGGCTTCCTCGTGAGTTCGCCATTAGCAAAATTCCCACGCAAATGCTCTGTATGTAGTAGACGTGGACTATTTACTACTGTAGTGTGCTAGTGTACCATGAGAAATGCCAAGTCAGGGTTATTGGAGCTGCTATTCTGCCAAGTAGGGTGCTTTAGATTGTACATCTTTGGCGTACCCTCATTTGAACTTTATTCACAAACAGCACCCTATTCTGACGTTTGAATCCTAGTTTGGCAACAAACCTGAAATAGTACCCTATTTTGGCAAAAGTCCATTTCACGAAGAGAGTGGATACAGTCACCGATTGCAATTGGACGAAAAAAAGAATGTTCGAGAAATGTTCTCCAACCGCCTGACTCTACACAGCCCTCTAACCGGCGAACGGCACGGTGTATAGTATACTTCCACCACACATTTAAAATTTAAAAAAAAACAAAAAAAGATTTTCGGCGCGAAAAATGGCACGTAAACGTACCCGGAAACCCTCCCCCAAGAAGACGTCTGGCAGCGGGGATGGCAGCTTTGAGGACGACCACAGGGTCCGTAGTCGTTCGAGTGGAAGCAGCTATGATGACGACAAGGGGGAGGGGGGAGGCAGGAGTCGCAAGACGGAGCCGAAAAATGACGACAGAGAAAAGCAAGCAGCAGTTGGACCTCCGCTGGAAGAAAGAGAATTTTCAAGTTGGGATGAAGTAAACGAATATATGACTGTATATGAATCGCGATCATATCAGGTGCAAAGGATAGCATAATAACTTTTATTGATGCTCATACTAATATCTGATGTATTTCTTTTACCACTTCTAGGTGCGAACAAACTTCAATTGTCTTCGTTTATATTGATATTGGCTTTATTGATGTCTTTCTAACATATTTTATCTTTGTTTTATATTGTCAGGTGCGAACAAACTCCTATTGACTTTATTTATATTGATATTCACTTTATTGACATATTTACTGCTTGTTTGATCATGTCAGGTGGGAACAAACTTCTATTGTCTTTATTTATATTGGTATTCACTTTATTGATGTCTTTCTAACATACCTACTCTTTATTTATCATGTCAGGTGGGAACAAACGTCTAATGGCTTTATTTATATTGGTATTCACATTATTGACGTGTTTCTAACATATTTACTGTTGATTTGATCATGTCAGGTGGGAACAAACGTATAATGTCTTTATTTTTATTGATATTGACTTTATTGATGTATTTCTAACATATTTACGGTTTGTTTGATCATGTCAGGTGGGATCAAACTTCTA
>MIQA02024315.1:0-69746 GCA_001887855.2 Sclerospora graminicola
CCCTATTTGATATCCAAGGTATCTTACCGAATCTCCAGGCTGCAATACCGGTACTGTGTACCATTCCATTGGATACCGTTCCGTTTCCAATAGTATGACCTGGCTCTTCGCCGGCTGCATCCGTAAACCAGACAGTTGTCCAAACCGTTCGACAATATCTAGGGCTTTCTTCATATGCTTTCCTTCTCGAAAAAATATTGTTGAATCGTCAACAAAGGCGGAGAAGCGTTGCTCCCACTGCACTGTTGAGTTTCCAACCGTTATGCCTTCCAGTTCCTTATCTTGCGTGATGGCTAATCCTAGAGGCTCCACTGCTAAGATGAATAACAATGGCGCCAGTACACCAAAGAACGTTTAGGCGAGCCGGCTGGGTTTGGTGTGCTGTACACCAAAGAGCATCCAGCTGGAACCAGCTGGTTATTTCAGGTAAGACACATAACTATCCAGCCGGGCTATTTGGGGTAGGTTACACAAAAGGGAGTATTGGACATAGGGTAAAAAATCAGTATACGTTTCGCTTTCTTAGACACAGGTCGTTTTCATTGATTCACAGCAGAGGGCTAACAAGGTCCCCTCTTGCTGCTATTGGTTTGCCCGGGGGAGGTTAAAGTAACCCACCGGAAGTCCCCTGACCGGGAGTCGCCGCGTCTTGTATACTCAACTCAAGTCTCTCGTGTTTTTATCTCTATTGGAAAGGTGGTAACGTTTTGGCCTACTGTGGAAGATTGTGGAGTTTTATTTGGATTCCCTATTACGTACACGACTAGATTTACCCCTTTATTATCATTGGTTTAGGTGGCCGATCGATTATTCTCGGTCCAGCCATCGCAGTATACAAACTTCAAGTATATTGCCAATCCTGCTCCACGGTGAAGATTTCCGCCCAGGAGCTACCCCTAGTCCTAACCCTCGTCTCTCTATTCGACGGACTATTAACTTTTCACCCTAGGGTCCATCAAGAGAGCGCAACAGCCTGTGCTGACAGGTACACAAGGTGAGCTTTTCGAACATGGATCATCCAAGTCGTCACGACCAAGTTGATGGAAGTGACCGATCCAGCCGGCTGGATGCCGGATCGGATCAAGACCTGGATGGACGGAGAACCCCCTCCGACAGTCAGTCATCTGGGCCCCCTGTGGGTGTTCGCATCTCAGAAGGATTTCTGAGAGCGACTACACCACATATGTCTCAGTGGGATCACGAAGATATACTGAATGGCAAAATCTGGCTTATCAAGCCACTACAGAAGTGGTGAGCCGTATGAGCCTTACCAAACTGGGATAAGCGATGAAGGTTGATGGATCCATCCTGAATCAGCGTAAAGAGGTCCGATCAGGTCCAATTTCTGGAGAAGCGCTGAGTCGGCGCGACCCTTGCGGTCCAACGTGCAGTGAAGGTCTAAGATATGGTTGAGTGAACGGGCAATGTCGATGTTGTGATGATCCTGAGGTATTTCGAAGCGATCTGGGACTGATCGCCCTGATCACTGTGCTGATCATGATCCAAGCCTGATCAGCCCCGAATCAGTGTCCAGGTATGGAGAGAGACGGAGTTTTCAGTTAAGATGGGGTTGGTATGGGGCGAACAGTGCTGGGAGATGGATCCCGAACTAGTTCTAGGCTGACTTTCGAGGAATCAGGATAGCTGGAGACTGCCATAAAGTTTGACCGTGATCAGTCCAGAGGTGGTACGGATCAGGTTGAAGGTGCGACAAAGATGTGTAAGGTGGTACTGGCGCAACCGTGTGACGAAATGAACAGGATCGAAGTATGAGGTAGGTCACATAAGTTGGTGAACGGTACATTAGGTATTGGATATTGCATTTATAATAACAGGATTGAATTTACCCCCTAAGCAAAGAGTCGCTCCTCCACGTGTCGTGGTCATTGGGAGCACAGGGTTAACTAGGCCCCTGTAGCTCAACTTAATTCCCGGTTAAGACGCGCATAGACGCATTTTGGCTTACCGGAAGGCCCCCGACGGGTTTTGTTTAGGTTTTCAACCCTCACCCCCTCACGCGCACGTGTTTTGAACACGTTATATCAATTGGAAAGGTTTCGCGGAGAATACGTTTGTGGTTTACTGTGGAGGATCGTGGTTTTATCGTGGTTTTCGTGGTTTCTCGTTATCTCTCGTTTTTATTGGCTGGCCTGATCGGACGAAGTTTCCCGATCAGTACCTTTAGATACTTCAACTAAGTATCGACCCTGAATCGTTCTCCGGTGAAGATTCCCACCCGAGGACAACCCCGTCTCAAGAAGTTCATCTCCTCCGACCTGATTCAGATCACCCTTTTCATCTAAGAGTTCACCTGGGTGAGTGTAACCACCCCCGATCAATGGGTACACAAGGTGAGATGAAGTTAGGTATGGATTCTATCGTACATGACGACCGGTCGGATGACCGGGAGCATCGGATCAGTCATCATAGTGATGATCTATCCGATCCTGATGGCGATCAGGATCAACGGAGTCCGATACTTGGTCGTCCGGGCTAGTGGGTATCCGAATTCCACCCAAGACTTCCCGTTTTGGATTGGAAATCGGCTCCACCACAACATCGTAGATGTCGCATACATCCTTAGGATTTGAGACGTTGTATTCCTTTCCAGAAGCAAAGTGGCAACTCACTCAAGCCAAAATCCCCGGAGGTCGTCCTCGTGAACTCCCCTCCACTCTCCCCCGGCTTGACCCCTAAGTCGCAGTTGACCCATCACTACAAGGAGTCCAGCTTCAATCCCGTTCTGCAATTCTAGCAGAAACGAGGCACCTTCGACGCTTGGAAAAGCAAACCGCTACTGCACGCCGACTTGCGCGTCTACGAGGTCGCTGCCAGATCGAAGAACTCGCTCGTGCCTCCCTACATGCACGTCTCTTGGCCGAGAAGACTCGACAGCGATATGCTCGAATGGCCGCTAAAAAGGAAGCTGAAACCCAGCGTCTGGATCAGCTTCGTCTTCGCGTTGAATTCGGCGAGGAATTGGAAGTAACCGATGCGGATGCTCGGAAACTTTGCCGTGTTGCTGGGTTTGGAGCGAAGAAACCCCGACTAAGCGATGCTGACCACAGGGTGATCTTAGAGCTTGGCGGCTCTGAAACTCAGCGCTAGATAGCTGAACGGCTGGGAACTACGCAGGCAACCGTGAGTAGGCATCTTCACCGAAATGCTTAAAACAATCAGGCTGAGCGGCGTGGCAAAAGTGCGTTCTAACGCGCGAGATGATCTTCGCTACCGCTAGATTTCAGTATCTATGTAATACTACATCGCTTGCAAATACTGCGGCGTTTATCCGACTAGCATTCGGCGTGAAGGTGGCCAAAAAGACTGTAAGCAAGTACTTGAAGGAAGTTGCAGGATTTCGGCTGGGCGACTTCCGCCGTTTTCCTAGAGAACGCAACTCGGACAGAGCAATCGAGCAGCGTTTTACATACGCGTCGACGATGCCGACAAAGTACGGCCAAAACACACTATACGAGGCTATTTACTACGACGAGATGAAGCTTACGCGGCAAACAAAGCGAAAGGCATGGTCGATTGTGGGGTGCGTACCTACTGTACCAGACGAGTTCTACACGAATCATCCCGACCACCTATCCCTACTGCTCGCAGCCTCACCTTCGTTCGGTGTACTGCATTTTGCGATTATCGAAGGCGGCATTACAGCCGAGTTTATTTTGGACTTTATGAAGCAGATGATGACACATTGAATGACCCAAGTCCCGGATTTGAGACGGCAAAACCGCGCATTCGTCATGGATAACGCGAGCATGCACCACCGTTCGATCATCACCACATATTTCAAAGGAGATGCTGTCTCGCAATTTATATCCGTAGAGTTTCTACCAATTTACTCGCCGTTTCTGAACCACCTGGAAGAAGTGTTTGCTCTTATCAAGTCGAGACTGTGAACGATCGCTCTTCGGCAAATAATACCGACAAAAGCCGTGCAATGCTTAAGAAAAATCTTGCAGAATTTACTGTGCGGATGACGGAGCACGACATTCGCCAGCTCTTTCATGTAGAGCATTTTATTTGCTATGCGCTGGATAAGACACCTGTATTCACACAGCAGCTGTATAAAAACAGTCACAACGGCGACGAAATGGGATTATGCCCACTTCTACCGGACACCGTGGAGAATCTTCTCGCTAGCTTCTTGCCACATACCTATGAAGAATTTACCCCAGAAATGAAACGTGATATCGAGTGCAAATTTGGGGTGCAGCAGCTAACTATGCTGACAATTCAAACGATTCTGACCCGCAAAGAGATGCCGAGGATACAGGAGCCAAACTCTCGCAGCTGAAGAAGGAAGTTTGCAGATCAGTCTATGATATTGTCAGCAACCATACAACCAAGATACAGCAGCTGAAGATACACGCCTTGGGCGAAGACTTTCGCCAGACTTTCCATCTGATGCTGTTGGGGTGAACGAGTTGTAGGACTGGTCACTGAAATCGTACGTAGACTGCGTGTTGCTAAAACTTTTATACAGAAAATCAAGACCCTCCGGCATCGGATATTTGAGTCACTGAAAACGTCACGAAGAATTCGAGAACGACGGACGATGTTGCAACGCTGAAAGAAATATGCCAAAACTCAAGTGATGCTGCGTCTGTTCTTGACCAAACTACACTGTGAACAACAGATGGCTATCCTGCATGGATGCTCTCCGACACCATTTGCCTAGTGACAATTTTCGTATCATCATTGAATACGACAATTGAGAGCTGTTTTTGCGATACGCCCTGATCCAAAGTACTGCCATCAAGTATCACTGTGCTCTCGATTAGAAGCAATTGACTAGTGGTGCTGCTCTTCAGAAGGTCCGAGAGCAGAAGAAATCGGAGCGTTGACAATCTGGAGCTTCTTTACTGTCCGAGTTGATCAGTATTTGATAGGATATGCAACTCGAAAAATCTCTGGTGCTGCTGTCGAATAACACTGATCTTTTCCTCGTCCACATCTTAATCACGAAGTAGGCTCTCGAAAATTAGTTGGGTACGACAAGCGACGAAGTGCATTCATACTCTCAGCTCAATATGCGACTGTAACATGTATCCATTCGTCACTTTGATTTATTTCTCTGCATCACTCGTGCTTTGGATTCGGCAACCCCACGTAGTTGCTTGGATAGTCCGTACGTTGAGCTCCGTTACTATATCTACTGCTTCTTCTTTCACTAAGCCCGCTGATATGAATTGAACTCGATTGTAAGAAGACAATTAGCAGGCAACTGTAAAACCCACGACGTGCAATCTTCCTACCGCTTTGTTCGTTCAAATACGCAAGGAACTACATGTACTTGTAATTATCTTAACTACTGGTACAGCTGCATCTGGGTAGGTGGCACGATGAGATTGTCGTTAATAGGGGCGACAAGATACCGCTGAAGAAGCGCCATTAGCTCTGCATTTTGTGCCTATAGTACAGTCATGTCGCCAACAAGTTCTTTACGACGTAAAGCGCCGTATTGTAGTGTCAACCCCTTTTCCAATGCGGTCATGACTCTAACCTTTTGTGCCGGAAATACTTTGACAAGATCCACCCAGTAATTTTTTCCGCATTGCATGTCTTAGACTTTTGTCCGACAAAGTTGTTGCTTTTCTCCACTCTCCTTGGACGCCTCACTGTTACTACTCGTGGATATTGTCAAACACTCGATTCGGTCTATGTCCTGTTTTTGCTCAAGATCCCTAAACGATACATTTGGACGGCTAGAATGAATGCATCATTTCGGCCGCTTCATACATTTATTCAGGGAACGGTATGCAAATTCATGTGCCCTTGATGGTACTTAAAAATAAGGGCTAGCCAATTTTCCTTCTCTTCTTTCTCATAAACTCTAGCAGAGAATTCCTCTATATTCTATTCTAAGGCCAGCAATGTGACCGGTGATTGTCATTACGATAGAGGGTTTAAACTCGAATCTAATTGGATATATAAAATGAAAGTGGATATCTGATGTGAAACTATGAAAATTCTAGTAAGACACATTAAATTCGAACTTGATTGGTCTAAATGATTTAGATCGAGTTATTTCGCAATTAGTTGGTCTTTGACTAGAGACCAAAGAACAAAGCATATAACTGGTCTATATCTACCATAATTCCTGAAACAAAAGTAAAATTGAGATTTCTCGGTCGCTACTAGGACGATTTAGCTACTGCTTCGATATGTTGTACAGAAAGTAGAGAGAAAGATGAGGTATGTGTAATTGATCGCGATTTCGACAACGTTCGACGCGCTTACATACAAGGACCTGTTTGGGCACTGGCTTATAGATGATGAAGCAAAAGCAATATGTACATTTCTTTAGTCAAATAATGAATGTAATACTTATTAGAGTGATGGTCACTGTTTATAAACTGAATCCTAGTATACAATTTGCATACCGTTACTCGTGATGACCTTGTGGCACCGTCCTCGCATCGAAGCAATAAGCCCTTGGAGCATATAGTGCTGCATCGAATACCATGCTATATTGTTCGCTTAGTTAGAGTTAATCTCAATTGCTGAATAAAATCTAGGACACATTCGACAAGCGTACTATGCTTCAGTAAATATACGAATCTTACTCAATCGTTTAGCCAGTTTCTTCCATTTGGATGTCAAGACATAACACGATTCTTACACTGCTCAACGTGGTAAATCGATGCTGTAAAATGTAAAAACATATTTCATGAGTTGATTTTCATTTTCCGAAAGAAAAAAAACGAAAATATGTACGCACCTGTTACGGCATGTATGTGCTCGTGGATACAAGCACTCACAAGCCGGCGCAGATCCCGAAGCGTGAGTTTTCGCCGCCAACCTAGGGGCGGGGGGAGGGGGTGGGTGCCTCATGCGCGAGGCACTTCCAGCCTAACATAGGCCACGAATGCGCCCGCTCCTCGGGACACGGCGACATTATGGCCAATTGTTTAGTTAACAAATAGTGACCATCACTCTAATAAGTATTACATTCATTATTTGACTTAAAAAATGTACATATTGCTTTTGTTTCATCGTCTATGAGCCAGTGCCCAAACAGGTCCTTGTATGTAAGCGCGTCGAACGTTGTCGAAATCGCGATCAATTACTCACACCTCGTCTTTCTCTCTACGTTCTGTACAACATATCGAAGCAGTAGCTAAATCGGCCTAGTAGCGGCCGAGAAATCTCATTTTCCTTTTGTTTCAGGAATTATGAGCCGCGGTGTAATAAAAGATAAGTACAGATCATAAAAGTACAATTTGATTAGGTGGTCTAATGAAATACAAAAGCTACGGTTTACCAGTCTTTATCCAATAAGCGCATTGTTTAGGGACCGTCTGGTAATTTTTCTGTTTGTATACGCTGTTTTGTACCAATCTACTGGATTCGCACAAAACAGCGGCCGCAGTGAGACAGTGTTTCCGATTTGTAGTGGCTGTCTGGTAACCATCAGAAAACATAATAATACAGGAATGAACATCAACGAAAAGGACAACGATGATGACGCCGTGGCCGGCGCGGTGCTTGCGTCGATGCCAACGATATTGTCAGCCTACCTCAAAAAGCAAAGCCGAACGTCATCATTGACAGGGGCTTGTACTACGCTGAATTGTGTGCAGGCAATGAACGTTGCTTTCAAGAGCAAGCTCGAATGAGTAAGGAAGTTTTTTGTCGGTTTCTCGAAGAACTGGAGTCAACGCATTATTTGAAAAGCTCTCGCTGGGTGGGCAGCGGGGAAAAACTACTGATTACGCTGTACATACTTTCCGGAAAAAACAATCGAGATGCTCAAGAGCGCTGGCAGCACAGCGGCGACACGATCACAAGAGTCCTGAAGGAAGTCGTTATTGCTATTCTACATCTACAAGCTAAGTACATCGTGCCGCACGGGCCACCGCATCTCGGCCCCAAGTTCTTGCCCTATTTATCTTCCTGCATTTGTGAACTTGACGGTGCGCATATAAAGTTCAAACCCAAGGAAATTGATTCGCGAGCATATCGAAATCAAAAGGGAGAGAAAACACAAAATGTGCTCGCTGTTTGCAATTTCGATTTATCTTTCTCTTACGTGCTTGCTAAATGGGAAGGGTCAGCGCACGACGGACGGGTGCTTCGCGACGCGTGGACGAAAGGGCTAAAGTGCGGGCAAGATCATTTTTTTCTGGGCGATGCCGGATACGCTCTCAGTGAAAAGGTGCTGACCCCATATCGGGGTGTACGTTATCATTTGAAAGAATGGAAATCGGGTAAGTTGCGGCCCCAGAATACAAAAGAGCTATACAATTTGAGGCACTCGTCGCTACGGAATGTTGTTGAGCGAGCGTTTGGTGTGACCAAGAAACGGTCCGGGATTTTGGCGTCGATTCCCGAATATTCGCTGGAGACTTGCAGACGAACTTACTGTTCTGCTGTTTTATTTTATACCACTACATCCTTCACCACCAAAACGAACACGACGAGATCTTTGCTGAAGCTTGCTTGACAGAGACCGTCGATCAGATTTCATCTGATGAAAAAGACGATGACAAGGCATCCAGAATGCGTGACGAAAAGGCTTTTAAAATGTGGTTGGATTACGAAGTATTCTTGTCTGAGCACTAGGATTCGGAGCAGCTCGAAAAAATGGAATTGTTGATACCTCAAATAAGTACAAGGCGTATATCATACCGAAAAGCAGCAATTCAACCACGTATTCACCGCTCAAATTTTGGTCGGAGTTGTATGACGTGGCATATTCAGCTTATCAACATGAAGCAAACCAAAATGCCCTCTTGTCGATACTACTAACATTACTCAACGCGCTGTTTCGAGCGCTATATGCCCCCTTGATCTGGCTGCCCGAATACTACAGCACCAACCTCGGTCGTAAACGCATCTTTGACTCTATCATCTGATTGACTACATGCACTTGAAGCAGTACTCGACTGTTTGATAAAGTGCGGCGAATCGGCAAACGGATTGACCGCGTCATTGTTGCTCACGACACGGATACCCAGATCCTCCAGAATTTCTGCCACCGCGAGCCAGACTTCAGATTTCAGCATGGCATACTTTCGCGCATCCAATTCTTCCGTGCACGACTAGACGCGAATGGTGTAAGACTCTTCCATGGCCACAAAGAAAACATTTTTTCCCATGCCGTAAATCCAGCTGGTTCTCTTCATTGGATGTCAGTCCGACGTGTAGCGATTACAGCATGTTTTCGAGACGGCAAAGAGCTTCTCATAATCTCTCGATATTGGTGCCGCGAGACACTCGGGCGTGCAAATCATTATCTCGTTTAGGACGTTGCGAGAAATTGATCACGGGTTTGTAAAAAAATAAGCTGTTGTGAACATAAAGCGTGGTGCCTTCGAGATTCACGACAGTCGTGTAACGTAGTGACACGCGATGGGCAATTGTCGTGTAACGTAGTGAGACGGGTTCGACAATTGTCGTGTAACGTAGTGACACACGATGGACAATTCCTTCTGCGTCTTCAACGCGAATAAAGTCATCAATCTTGAATTGAGAATTAAACGCAAGGAAAAGCGACGACATTGTGAAACGTAGGCTCGAAGTCCAACGCACTTGCGTAACCAATCACACCCAAGACCGAGTACTTGAGTGTTGCACTGTCGCCTAGAGCAGACGAGTAAATAATGAGTGCAGTGATCAACAGCACCGTGAGACGTAGAATCTGATGATATAGTGATAGGTTAACTAACTTTCATGTCCACTCGAAGGAGTTCATACCTTGACAGACTCCGAGATAACCATTTCTTGGATTAGTCTCCTTTCGTGCAAACAAATCGACGGACAGCTAACTGCACCAAGTCAGGGGAAAACGATCCAATAAAAATGTTAGCTGCATTTTATAGTATTCAGAGCAGGAACAAAAACTCACACTCTGCACGACGTTGAACAACGAGTAGAGCCAGTAGAGGAGGAAAATTTCCCATATATATGTAGAGAAGTGACACAAAAAAATTGCTAAGCTCAGACACGGTGAGTGCCAGCAGCCTAACGACATGGAGATGAAGTAGGACGCGGAAGCAACGCAACACTCGCGGAAATCCTCTGCCAATCTACAAGTAAAAGGAATAACATTTGCGTGAGAAAAGCAGCAGTTTAATATTTGAGTTTGATGCAAAAAGCAGTCCGTTCTGGCAGATAAATGCAGTTTTGTAAGCACGAAGATAAGCAGACGTACAAGTACCCGAGGCAGAAACGTGGCAAAGAAAACCAGGACAGCGGCTACAACCAGTTGAGGTGCTGTCGCGGTGTGTCACCAATTAGGAAGGCAAGATGCGGAAACACAGGTATCATTGCAGCTATTGGCACTTGCTACGTCCACGAGGAAGAGCACTTCCACTAACAGTAGCAACAGCTCTTTACGTCTGGAAATAACAGTTCTGCTTCTGCTTTTCAAGTTATCGAAGCTTCGGGCATGATATTCGACACTGGCGAAACGCGAGTTTTAAGCAGTGATGCTACATCAAATGAAAGCCCTGACAGCTCCCACACTGCTCAACGAAGCTGTCTGTTTATAGAAAAGATAGATTACGAAGTGTACGACCAGCATCTTGCCGATGTTTTTGTACGCACTTATTTCTACGCTTAAGTCGATGTGTGCTGTTCGTCTCGAATTTTTAGTGTAACGTATCGCCTATTGTGGCATGGTGGATCTTGGCTTGGGGTTCTGCGGTCGAGTACCCCTCATTCAAAACAATGTCAGAGGCTCCAAAGACTCTACGAGGTACATCGAACTCACGGCAGTCTAATCGAACCAAAACGTCAGCGACACTTCAATCCACCCATGTGTCTGGATTGTCGAAGCGGTGTCCGCGAACGATGGACGACTTAGCTCTCTCTGGCCGTGAACGCGGGGGATCCAGTGCTATTACACCGAGGCGAATAGGGCTCCCAGCCACTCGCAGTTTTTACAACCCGGCCAAATCCCCGATCCGATTGCGCAGTAGTTTGTAGGGACTTTTCAGGTTAGAGTATGTGGGTGGTGTAATGTGCTATGGCTCGATCATCGAAGACCAGCCTGCCCCATCATCACCCATGTTCGCCGACGAGCTTGTCGATGCGAGTGATGGATACCCCATCACTTTCTCGTCGCCATTTTTCCAAGATAATCGCGTAGATTGGACCTCTGACCGTGGATTAGATCGGTGCGCAGTCTCGACACTTAATACAATAAACAAACCGTTACTGGCAGCACTTACAAGTCAACACAACGACGGAGAACGGGTTTTCTGCGAGTCGCACAAAAAATTGCTTTCTGAGCTTGGACAGTTTGTCCGTCTAATGTTGCTATTTCTGCACCAATAATCACTTTCATGATACAATTTCAGTATTAATCGGAAGATAATATCTGGTTTACGTACTCCATCCTAACGTCCTTTTCTAGCTCAAGAAACATGTGCGCCTCGTTAGGGTGTGAGGTGAGATGCCGCGTGACCTTCAGTTTCTCGCTCGCGGAAAATTCGCAAAAGTCCTTGGAAAACTCTCTAATAGCGAGCTGCGTGTGCGAAGTCTGTGCGGCCTCAGTGTAGCGGCAAGTTTGAGCTGGCTTCGCGCCAACAGACGCAACGAATCGGCGATGGGGTTTCGTGAAGATCTCTGCCGCTTTGTCGCAGGTTCGTCCTCTTCATCGTCATTTTCGGCGTCGTTGCGGATCCTTGGCACATGATATTGCTTGAAGGTTGTGTTTAATAGCGGTGTGATTGCGACCCGCGGATGCGGCGACAAAGATAAGGCATGACAGGCGTGAGTAGCTAGAGCGGTCAGCCGCCCCGGCGACACATCTGGCCTTGGTAATAATGGTACATTGTTCAGGTCGTCCATCGCTGCACCGGTATTTCCAGCAAGAGATCGGTTGGACCGCCCGCACGCGCGTTTACACCGCTTGCTACAGATCCGCTAAAAATATCGCGGATACCTTCATAGTGTAAAAGCGTTTTGCTCTCGAATTCCTTCGCATCTTTATGGACAGCAACATACTCCTTCCAAGTCTAAGCCACAGTACATAAAACCAATAGTTTGGAGCACGCACAGTTATTTGCCTCCTCCGGTGCTGTCGGAAGCTTCTTCTCGTCATCCCAGCCAAACCCACTATTGTCAATCAGAGCCTGGAAGGCAGTGTACCTTTTCTTGATATTAGCCCACTGGCTTTGGAGTTGCGTTTTTGCGTAGGAAAGTCCGTGGGCTTCATTAAACGAATTGAGTACGGCACTCCACGCCTCCTTTTTTAGACCATTATCAGTTCCTTTCCCGCGAGCAACTTCCCGCCGGACAGCGAGGATAACAAAATGCCGCATTGGCTCTGTCCATGTCGCTTTCCCCTTCTCTGTCAAGACGCTGTTTCCGAAAATACGACTCCGACCACGTATTTCGGAAACAGCGGATGGGGTAGGTGTCCAAACAGCGTTTGAAAAACAGATGGTTGTCGTGCCAGACTGCACACCCAACTCGGCTGAAGCAGTGTTTGCTCCGAAACAGCGTATTCCAGTGAATCCAGCGGATTTGTGGCCAACCAGACGGACCCTTAGCTTGTTTGACCCTGGACCTTTTAATCTCAGTGTTGAAACATTAATCCGACAAAACTTTGGGATGTAGTGAGGTTTGCACAAGTAAATGAGGAATCAAAGTGCCGCTTAGTCTACCTAAAAGTATCTTCCAGCTTCGGGTAGCGTTTCTAGCCAGCGCAACAGGTAAAAATAGTTGTGATCTCGAGCTTCATCAACGACGGCAGTGAAGGGAAAGTGTCTCCGGTCGTGATCATAAAGCCACTGTAGCAATTCCAAATCTCCTCTAGTTGCTGCCTCTACTGCATCAGGCAACCGAGAACGCAGGCGATTGTGCTTTTTTAAAAACTGTAGCACCGGTACTGAATTCGATTCTCCGGCCAGTGCTGTGCAGTATTCGCTGCGGTATGTATAGAGAAATTGCACGACGTCAAAATGGCCGTTTCGCGCAGCACCGTCCATTGCCGCTGTAGTACAGTGTTCTTTGCGGTTATGGTGAAGGAATTTTACGACTTCAAGGTGACCATTAGCCGCGGCACGATCCATCGCAGCTACTGTACAACGCAAATTTGCTACATTCTCGTGTAACCAGCACACGACAGCAAGGTGTCCACCAGCTGCGGCATCGTCCAACATATGCGTCGTAAATCGATAGCCTCGATAGTAGAGCCACTGGATGAACTGAAGATTTCCAAGTTTTGCAGCACCGTCCACGCGAATACGATGGCGCTGTCGAGCCAACAAGTCAAAGGTACTTTCCATCCACTCAATAATGATTTTGTGGCCTCCAATAACAGCTCCACGAACAGCATGGGCTCGGCGACAATGAACTGGATATTTATTGTCATGTAGCCATTGCAACACATCCAAATGTCCATCCCTGGCTACAACGTACAAGTTTTTTGTGTTAAAGTCAAGTCTAAAATGTTGATGGAACATTGCAGCTTCAGCTGACGCCCGATCATGAAGCCATTGTAGAATATGCAGCTGTCCATACGTCAACGCTGTCGTCAAAGCTGCCTGCATCCACGACGTGTACGCCACCGCTACGTTCTCCATTACATACTTTACAATGCACAAGTGACCCCCAGCAATTGCATTTTCCAGTGTTTTGAACGTTCTGATTTCATAATAATTCGAGTCGTTAAGCCACTTGACCACTTCCAAGTGTCCATTTAATGCCGCTTTCTCCAGTCCTCGTCGAGTGCATCGATTGCCCAGTACGCTGTCTAGATAACGCACCACTTCCATGCGGTTATGTGCCACTGCGGCATCCATGACGTTCCACCCAAAGGCATAGGGTCCCTTCATCTCGCAAAACCATTCCACAAGGTCCAGTCGACCATTCGCTGCCGCATGGGCCACTGCATCTTGACTATTCACCACTGCATCGTCTTTCATTTTATTGCTGAATTCATCGTGCAGATAGCGTAACATTTGCAGATTTCCACTGTACATCGCTGCACGTTCGACACCACGAAACTTACCCTTAGGGTAATATGCTGAACGTAACCATCGCACACCTGCATAAAATCCGCGCCCGGCAGCGATATTTAACGCTGTTTCAAACTGATACTGTTTGTAGCTTCGAGTTAATTCGGAAGACCAGAGAAGTAGTTTTCTTTTTTCTCGGGTTGCGGCGTGTTTTAACAGTGTCAAGGACTGCGAGTCCAGCGGTTGGTTCTTTGCCGCTATAGCGACTGATAAAACCTTTGATACATCGAGAAGATCTTTAAGTTGCCTAACTACGTGATCGAGGGCTTCGATTTGTGGGTAATCTCTCACGACAATGTCCACAGAGAGGAATGTGGGGCAATAAGACGCAGATAAGGGCATTTTAGAACAAGAAGACGTTTTTACGATCCTCCACCAATTATGTGGTCCACCTAGGCTCACTTGACCACATTTGTTATGATTCGTCGCGGTTTATCTTCGCTGACTACCAAGTCTTCCTGGGTGCGTCCAGGATCGTTCGATTACCTGCGCGAAGTGATCGAGAGCCGTGTGTACGATGTGGCTATCCAGACGCCACTACAGCTCGCACCGTCACTGACACAGTCGCTGCCGGGTAATTGTCGCCTCTTTCTGAAGCGCGAGGTACGTGTGTATATTTACGTCGACTTATAATGGTCACGAACTGAATGTTGCTGTTTGTAGGACATGCAACCGACCTTCTCGTTTAATGTGCGTGGTTCCTACAACAAAATTGCCAACTTGTCGCCGGCCCAGCGCGATAAAGGTATCGTAGCGTGCGCGGCCGGCAATCACCTCGAAGGCGTGGCCTACGCTGCTGCTAAGCTGAACGTTGACGCAATCGTCATTGCGCCGATTGGCACGACACAAAACGTGTCTTACTCTACCAAGGAAAAGATCACGATCGTAGAGCACGGTATGGATTTTGACGCGTCTCTGGTACGTTGGAGACCTCGTAAAAAGGTTATTAAGAGATAAATGCCTTAATGTGACGTGGTTGATGTGTGCAATGCAGAATGAAGCATTCCGAGTTGCTCACACTGAGGGTAGATCACTCATTCACCCGTTCGACGACCCGCATGTGATTGCTGGCAACGGGACAATAGGCATGGAGATCTTAAAAGAGGTACAGTTGGAGATGTGCTGCTACATTGAAAACAGCCGTTTACATTGTTTATGTTTCCGGTGGTTGATATCTGAAATAGACTGCCGGAGATCGTCCTGCAGCCATCTTTGCCCCTGTCGGAGGCGGTGGCATGATTGCTGGTATCGCTGCTTATGTCAAGGAAGTGGCTCCGGATGTTAAAATTATTGGTGTAGAAGCTGAAGGTGCCAATCTTCTTGAGATATCGCTGCAGCAGGGTTCGCGAGTGACTTTCCCGAGCGTGAATCGGTTCACGGAGGAAGTGGGGATAAGGAGTATAGGCCAGGAGAACTTTCGTCTGTGCAAAGAACTGGTGGACGAAGTGGTCACCGTGTCAACTGATGAGATATGCTCAGCGATTAAAGATGTGTTTGGTGACACGCGCTCACTTATGGAACCTACTGGTACGTTACGTGTGCATCATTGCATCATTCTAGCATGGCGGACTTTTGATGGTATGCTGTCATTGCCACGCGCGTATTGAACAGGTGCGATAAGTGTTGCTGGTGCCAAGAAGTACGCCAAAATGAATAGCCCCCACGATGAAAAGTATGTGGCTGTGCTCGCTGCTGCGAACATGGACTTTGATCGGCTGCGATTTGTTTCGGAGCGTTCGGATGACCGCGAACGCTTCATGGCCGTCAAGATTCCAGAGAAAATTGGGAGTTTTCATGAGCTTTACAACGTAATCTGTACGTTTATGACCATATCGGTAGTGTATGGTGACATGCTAAGCATTGACCATGTGCACGCTATCGTTCTCGTTTCAGATCCCTGTAACGTAACCGAGTTTTCGTACCGCATGGACTCTGAAAGTGACAATGAGGCGCGTATATGCATGAGTATACAGACCAAGACACACGAAGAGTTTGTTAGCGTCGTGAAGGCTATTAATGAGCGCGGAGATATGCACGCCATCGACTTGGCCGAGAACGAGCTAGCTAAGTCACACTTGCGCCATCTCGCTGGAGGCCGCCCTGAAAATGTGCGTTACTGTGTTCATTGTAAAATGGCTTTGAATTTCCAGCTTATTGTGGTCTTTTTGCCATGACAAACAGATCACAAACGAACGTTTGTTCCGAATGGAGTTTCCGGAGCGCCCCGGTGCTCTGAAGGACTTTCTTGATACTCTCAGGTACGTAAATTTGATGTAATCGTTCTTCCATGGCCGAAAACTAATCGGAATCCTGTGCATTCCAGTCAATCTGCGCGTCAGTGGAATGTGAGTCTATTTCACTACCGCAACCATGGCGCTGACGTCGGCCGTGTGCTCATTGGATTCCAGGTGCCTCCTCAAGACAACGAGGCCTTCTACACGTTTTTGCGCCACGTAGGCTTTCGTTATGAAGAGGAGACGGACAATTTAGCGTCTGCGTACTTCTTACAATAGAATAGATACCGGTACAGTCAATAGAAAATGCATCATGAAAACCCGGGTGTGGGGTGTCAAACCCACTTTTCTAGGAACCCGCTGATTTTGACCCATTAAGGATATTCTGCTCCCATTGGCGTAAACTGCGTCTCCCCCTTGGAAGATTTCCTATTGGAAAAGCAAAGGAAACGCGGCAAGAAAACATTCGACCGCGTTCAACCGCTCGTTTCTCTTGCCCTAAAGTCTTGGATAGTGACACGGGTGGACTGATTAGTAGCGCAGCATTGACACATTGTCTTGCACCTGTGTAGACACATTTCTGAAAGCCGATAGAAGGCAAATAAAGATCAGAAAAAGGAGGTTGAGATGCAAGCGACCAGTGCGGGCGTGGCGCCGCGCGCGCCGCCCAGCGACAGAGAGCAGAAAATGATCGATATATTCCTTCATGTACCAGATACACGTGTAGCGCCACTACTAGCGTGTGTTAAGGGCTGGCCATTGGAGGCGCAGGCAGACCTGGCCAACTGGCGCGACGTGCTATTGAAGTTTCACAGACTGCTGCTGTCTGCGCTTCAGCAATGTCCCTCGCTAGTATTGGTGGAAACAGAGCTGGAAAAGACGGCGGAGACGTTTGTCAAACAGACGGAACTGGAACTAACAGAGCTAGTGTTTGAGGTGTTGAAATTTTCCGGATTTCTGTTGGAAAATGCCGCCAATAAAGCCGTCTACCCATCCATGGAGCCTGTTGTGGCGCTATTAGCAGCCAAGAATGAACGCGTAGTGACAGAAGCTATCAAGGTGGCAGCCATGCTGGCCTTACCGCCTCAAGTGCATCGCTATGCCGCTGATCCCACGAGTTTTGCGGAACCTACTGCAAACAAAAATAGTTTACTGAGACGAAGACTACTTGCAGTGGCGAAAGGACGAGGGACGCCGAAAAATAGCTTGGAAATTGTTGATTATTTGACTGCAGCGACATCTGAGACGTTGAAAGACATCGACTTTCAGTTTTATGACTCAGACCTGGAAGGACAAAACTCGTCGTATCGTGTGGTGAGTACGACGATTCCTCCGTATGAAGAAGTGGTTAAATCTGCGACGTCTCCTGGAGACGCGGCGTACGTCGCAGCTATTGCGTCCGAGCGCCTGATTGCAGAGCACAAGATCCCAAAGCGACTACATTATCAGCTGTACACGCAAGTGCGTGCGTGTTATGCGTCACGTAGCGCACATGCGAGGGAGAATCTGGTGGTGGAACGACTGCATGCGCTCCTTGCGCTATTTTCGCTATTTAGTGATGCCTGGGACGTGACAAATTACGTGGAACAGCATCCAGAACTTATACGAGGAATCGTGGAACTCATTCGCGTCGAAAATATCGAGCGTGTGCCCATGCGTGTGCGTGTCACATCTTGTCTTGTACTCACTGCGTTGGTGAACGACCGCATTGGCAGATCAGGAGGTATGGGAGTGCTTGGACGGCATTCGAACGTGTTGCAAGCGTTGGGAGTTGTTAAAGGGACGCCACATGGTGTTTTTCCTTCACTCGTGCGCTACTGCATGGCTGATCTAGGCGATGGTTCCGCACTGGACTCGGCAATGACAGCAACAGATTCTGGCTCTCCGCCGCCGTTAGTGTCGGAAGCAGTTGATACAGATATGGATATGAGTCTGGCGGTGGCTTTTGTGCAGGCAACAACAGATCTACTGACCCCTCAGGAAGCAGAGGTAGTCAGTGCGCCTCCATTTCGGAGCATCAATGGTGGAAGCATTCTAGAGACAAAACTATGCTGGATGGAAGGCGTTTTGGGCTTATTGACTGCTGTCGTAGCAATTCAATCTGGTGCCGCTGTGCTCACAGAGAATGGAATTGTTCCGGCCCTGCTGCATGTGCTGACAATACCCGCACAAAGTCCCTTTCACATGGCCGTGACAACGCAGTGTGTGCAAGCGCTCGAAATTACTGTGAGTAATCACTCAGCCGCAGCGGCGCTTTATCGTGATTTAAATGGAGTTGGAATTCACGTGGATCGACTCAAGCTGGAATGCAGCAGCATCGTGAATCTTTCGAAGAGCTCTGCAAGCTCGTCAGTCATTCCAGAAACCAAGACGGTCTTATTGCTCGCCATCTTAGCGTCGTTGTCAATGTCGTTTCATTCTCAAGGTGTGATGAGTGCAGGAGCTACTAGCCGCGCTATTCGGGAAGGAAGTGTTCTCAACAAGGTGCTACTCCAGATTTTGTCCAATGTGGATATCTTTGGACCCGTTGTATTTGCTCAGACGGCCGTTGTGGTGTCTGATATAATCAACAACGATCCAAGCAGTGTAAATCACGTCCATGCTGCCGGCCTGGCAGACGCATTCTTGAAAACAATCACGCGGTGGAATATTACGGAGTTTTATCCGTCTCACATTCTATTGCCGCCATCGAGCGAGCTACTAACGGCGGTGCCGACAGTGCTGAATGCCCTATGTCTCACAACTTCTTACGCGGAAAAGGTTGCAAGATTTGAGCCATTAATGCACTTATTGGATATGTTCGCTCTTCCGCAATACACTGAAGACGAATTTAAGGATTACTGTTTCCAAGGTGATACGGCAGCTGTCGTTGGTGCAGGTATTTTCGAGCTCATGCGGCACGTTCCAAGTTTTCAAAATGCTGCTATCCAAGCTGCGATTCATGCGTTAAAGAAGGTGATTCGCTTTGGCAAGGAGAACGCTTTAACGACGTCTTCGCCATTGCCTCAAGTTGCCGAAAATAGCGCTACCGGTATCCTAATACGGATGGCGGCGCACGTGGCAGATTTACTCGAGCCGCTGTTGTCAAAATCTGAGCATGCAGCGTATTTTGCGGACATGGGAGGTGTACATCTTCTTTTAAAACTCTACAAGCGTATTCTACCGAGCTCTCAGTCACTCTTGAAAAGTGTTGTGCCGACCAAAGACACCCCTCGAGGTGGCTTTCCCGAAATCACGCTATCTTCGAATCCAGCGATGCAGTCGATCACTCTCACGCTTCGTTCGTATGCGTCCCAGCAACCTACGACTCTTCTCAAAGCTATTGTTAAAAAGCTGAATATGCAGATGAACAAACTCACAAAGATAGAAACAGAAATTGTGTCTCGGCGCCTTCCAAACGAAAGCGGTAGAAGCATAGATTTGATCTCGGCGCCTACTCAACAGATACGTGTGGGTGTGCTAAGCTCCTTTCCAGATCTCGATGTGGACGAGTTAATGAGTGTACACGAAACGAGCGGCATTACCGACTCCATTGCTGATAATTTTGCGCTCTTAAGAGAGTATCTTCAAATTTTGACTGTATTGGAATGGCTTGTTTCCGTGCTCACCTGGACGATAGAATCTGCACACACTCACATGCAGAGCCGAAGGTGGTTTCCTGAGTACGTCACATTTTCAACGCAAGACGTTATCACGCGCTTGTTTGGTTTAGATCGGATTATTCAATTTGAACGGGCTAGACTTGCGGCACTTCATCAGAAGAAAAGGATGTTTATGGAGGGAAAGGTGGAGAAGACAACCCAGGCCGACAGTGGCCTCGACACTATCATGGAAACGACCCCAGAGTCTGAAGTAGGAAAAAGCAATACTGTATCGGTCAAAAGTAGTTGTCGGCGCTCAGGCCTTTGGAAAATGGGCTCCTTGCTCTTTTTACGATTTTCCATGAGTATGCGTGGCCTCTTGCTGGCATACGGTAAGGTTTCCTTATCGGCTCCAGCTCAACATCGGCGAGGAGTTGAAACTGTGGTGCCACTAGCACACCACGCTCGAGCATTAGCATCGATGACTGCGCAACGTTTAGAAAACGATCTTTTGTACGCCGTTACGCCAAGTCGTGCGACAAAGATGAATCCATTCGAGCAGCAATACTACCTCACGTTCCTCTTGGAGACAATTGCATCTGTGTTGTTTTCAGGACAGAAGAAGCACGCGAATACCCTTTTGCTTGTGGAGTTAATGAAGGCAAAGGAACATAGTGATATGCTGGAGGTGCTTGTTGTGACCAAACCTCATGTTTCATCGCATAATGATGTTGATGAATTTGGCGAAAGCGAATCTATCGAGACTGGCAAAACTGCTGGAACGAGCGCTGCTGCTCAACAAGTGACAGTTTCAAGTGTAATGGACGTAATCATGATGGTCATCGAGCGATTCCTTACCGCTCCTTTCGAAAGTGGCGAGTTAACTTGTGGTAAACCCTCGCAGATGACGATAACATCTTTTCACATCGCAACAAGGATTCTACGGAAACTGTCTGACCTGGAAGCCTTGTCTGCGTCGCCGTTGACTGCTGCGTTACTCACTAGTGACGATACAGGAGAGACTAATGGAGCGCCATTTCCACTTCGTAGATTATCCGTACGATTGCATGCTATGTGCGTAAAAACGCTATTGTCAATCTGGAAAACCCCAGAATTTCTTTCTCTGCCAGTGGATTCGTGGATGACGGAGGTGATGCCTATTGCTGTGACGATTTTGAAAAATCGCGTGGATAAGAACGATGAAGCGGCTAGACATGAAGACGAAAGTGAGCTAAGTAGTTCAGGCCGTCGGCAAGGCTTAGGCTTTAGTCGTAGTAACCGAGACAGCAACTCGAGTTCTGAGCTTTATGGCGAAGCTTTGTCTCTTCGGAGAGCAATTTTTGACGGATCTCATGAAGGAAATTTGTCTGCATTTGGAGGAAGTAGTCAGGGCCAATCGTTCGAACCAGACAGTGAAATTGTCGATAGTTTGGTGTCTATGGGCTTTTCCCAGCCACGGGTTTTGCGAGCTCTTCATCAAATTCAAGCGAATAATGTGGAACTAGCGATGGAATGGATTTTACGCCACCATGAGGACGAGGACGATGCCATTGATAATGACTCACAACATAATGAAGCGCAGGATGACAGTGTACCCGCAGATGTATCTTTGCATCAAGAGAAAGAAGGAAAAGAGATGAAAGAAGACTTACAGACGCTGTATAGCTCGTTGCGAGATAGTTTTGAGGCCGTGTGTTTTTCAATATTACGTGTGCAAGCCACAACAAATCAACAAAGTGAAGACGTGAAGCTTGCTAAAGATACCGAAGACCAAAGCAAACTATACCCGAGTCAAAACCTGGTCACAACCATTGCACAACATTTCAGCTTTTTAAGTTTGCGCTCGAATGAAGACCGCGATTTGGTAATTCAGCGTCTGAATGCTGCTATTTTGGATTATTTTAATGGAGGTGAATATGGTGGAGACGAGTATTTGACTATGCTAAGCCACCTGTTAGCACTCGTGCTTCAGCTGGATCCTGAGTCGTGGGCGGTATTACAACTTCAATCGCCTTCGTGTGTCTGGAAGCTGTTGACTCACGTCACATGTGGCGTTCACTCTGAAACGAAAGACTTGAAGGTGTCGTGGATACCTGTATTTCTGGTTTTGGATGCTGTAGTAGCTGGATTGGTAGCTAAGCGATTTACAAGGATTGGCTCTGCCTCGTTTGATGATACTACGATGAAGAATGAGACCGAGGAAAGCTTCAGTGTCAAAGACTGCAACTTTGAGAAAGAACTTGTTTCAGTTTGTTTGAAGCAACTAAACCTGGCAAAGGGAGTGGCCTCAACGAGTGTCACGAAGGCGTTAGCTCACGCCATTTGGCAACTCTTAGCGCGCTTGACATTAAATTATGATGTGGTATCGTTCTTTTTAAAGAATGAGGGTCTCGATGCTGTTCTGGATGTCCCTGAGGGTTTTTTTTTCGCTGGCTACCAAGAACTTACGTGTACGTTGCTATCCCAAGTCTTAGAATCACCGGAAGTGCTAGAACGCATGATGGAAGATAAAATTCGACGGGCATTTACCAAGTTGTCTGCGCGGTTTGGTTCACCCAATCAAATGCGTATTACGCCGCGTGCGCTCTTGACAGAAGTCGCTTACTTTGCAGCGCGTAATGAAGAGGTGTTTCTTAAAGCATTGCAGAATTCAGTGCAAGTAAAAAGAACCGATTCTGGCCGGACATACGTTGTCCCAAGACCGGAGAAGGCCAATATTACTGATACATCAGTTGGACAATCTTCTCAGCCACTCTTGGCTCAAGAGAGCGCATCCCGTGGAGCAAAATGCTTGCACAAGTTTCCCAAGTATCACAAACACCATGCTCACATGATTGTGCACAAGATAATTGGCCGTATTCATCGTTTGTGGGCCGTTGAAAAGCAGGCCACGAAGCAGCCAATAACCTTAAGTGACGAGAACGGGGCTACCTCTGCAGGAATGTGTGTGGGTGTATACTTGCAGCTACTGGTTCATCTAATCACCCACTTTCCCGCCTGTGCGACAATTCTGGCGAAGGCAAAAGATGATGCTGACATGAATAAAGAGCGTGTGAGTTTCATACGACTGATCATGTGCGAGTTTTTGCCTTCCACTGAGCTTTGCCGGTTTGTGGCAACTCGAGAAACGCTAAAGGAGGAAGGATATTATGGAAATAGCAGACTTGGGAGTGGTGACAATGATATGCTTGTTGCAGACGTGAAAGCATTCGTTGATTGTCGTACCAGAATGCGTGTACGGAATGCCCACAGACTATTAGTGAACATAGGGAGCCATTCTGGAGAAGGGCCGAAGTTAATTATCTTAGAGCTCGTTCATTTGCTTCAAGAGTGGCCGCAAAGTTATGGCGAGAAGCTTTCGACCGAGAATTGTGACTTGAGTGTCCGTGACGAACAAGCGCTAAGCTCTGTGCACGCTTGGTCTGGTTTAATCATGAGTTTATTGTGGCCTAAGGGCTCTTCGAAAGGATTTGCGTGGGATAAGGTCGTGCTCGGAGGAGGCTTAAAGGGCAAGCATTCGTTTGCAACGCTTTTAGCCGAAGCTCTGCGAAAAATCGATCTGACGCATCCATTGGCATTCATCACATGCACCACGCTACTTCGGCCATTGTCTACGCTGACACGTTCGTTTGTGACACACCGGGTAAGGCGGTTGTTGAAGAAACGAAACCACAGCTTACGTGATGCTGGGTTAGTGGGAAGCCATCAAGAGCAGACTGACATTCACTTGGATAGAGACTCGCGCCCGTCGACAATGATGACTTCAGATACAGCGTTAGTTACTGCAGAGCATGATGCAATTGACGTGGCTAATCGAAGTGGCAGCATGGATGAAGCCAGTGGGACTGGATTTTATCCGCTGCACGAAGAAGAAGAAGATGATGACGTTTCAATGCGATCCCCGCTATCAACTGACGATCACGAGATGCATGATGGGGATGAGGAGCACAGCGAAGACGATCACAGCAGTGTGTCAGATAATTCTACTGATGGAGGAGATGTTGAAGAAGACGATGAAGATGACGACGAGGATGAAGATGAAGATGACGATGACGATGACGATGAAGACGAAGACGAAAATGATGACGATGAAGATGACGAAGATGATGATTTTGAGGAGCACCAGCATTTGCACATGTCTCGTCGTTCAGGTGGTCATGGATCAAATCGTCGCACGTCTTCGAATCGTCTCTGGGGATCTCTTGACTCGGAGCTCTCGGTTCTGGATTCATTGGATGAAGTAGACGAAGAAGAATTTTCTTACCTGAACATACTGGAAGACGAGAATTCATTTGCCGAGGAACAACGACGTCGCGTTCGCCTTACAAGTGATCGACTTCATAGATCAGGTGACAATAGTAGCGAAGGAAGCCAACGAACAAGAAATTCGGGGGATCGACTTGTGGAGTCTATGCGTGATGCGCTTGGTCTGTACAGTGCGAGTGGTAACGGGACAGTTTCGGTCTCGAATGGGCAGACGCAAGTGTTGACATTTGGTGACATCGAAGAAGAAGAGGCAGACGGTGATGAAAGCGGCTCAAATCGTGCGGTGCCAAGAAATCGCGTGGCTAGTGAAAGCGAATTGTTTGTGTCTTCCTCAGGTCTGCAGAGCCAATTGGGTGGCAGTATGGCGACTTCCATTTTGCAGTACATTGAAGAGTTACCAGATGTGCTCGATGACGAATTCCTGTTTGACTCGTTCGATGCAGTTGGTAGAGAAGATCGATTACGTCGTGAACGTCAACCGACTCGCACTGGCAGTAATGGAAGCGATCAATTGAATTCCAGACTGACTACACATCCACTATTGCAAACGCATGGACGTTGGAACTCGATCGTGGTCGATGCTAGTGGTTTGTTGCGCACTCCTGGTCGATATTCTCTTTCTCGTCATTCTTCGCTTTTGCGCGAGCTGCACGAGCTAACTGACCAAGTTCAGACACAGCTGCCGCTGGGTGGAAATAGATCTCGGCTCGCGCTAGGACGCGATTTGCTGCAACGCAGCACGCTCGGCCGTGGCCGACCACCTAGTCGTATTAATCGGTTAACTGCTGTATCGAACCTACTGAGCGAGTTTTCACTGGACATTCCAACGTCGAATATATCATTAAGAAACCAGCGGCACGGTTTACGACGAAGTGATCGGGAAATTTTTAGCGATGTTTTCGTTGGTGTGGATCTAACTCGTGGACTGAACAATCGTGGTGGTGATGTCCTTGGGTCTAATTCGGTCGTTTGGGGTCCCGTCGGTGTAGGTCGCAATGACGTTGATGTGAGATCGGTGGCTTCACGGCTTGAGCAAGAACTCACGCGGATTTGTGCCGATGACGAGGAACTCGCGGTAACAACGTCCGATGCTGGGCGAACAGAAAGGGAAGCATCTACCCAGCAAGAAGGAGAGGTTGATGATATCATGGAAGACCGTGAGTCTGCGGGGAACTTGGGAGCTGACGAGCCTGCGGCAAGCGAGGCTAGGACACAAGCTGATGCTGGAGACAGTGATACTTTACCGAATACTGACAACAGATCCGATACGGCGACAGAGGCAGCGTCTGTTCTGGAACTTACCAGTACTCTTGGAGAAACCTCGTTGCTCCGTTCTCCACTGGAATCTGATGGAGATTTGGATATTGTTGACGCGGAGGCAAGAAATGTCATTGACAGGCACGATCCTGGGAGAGGAACGACTTCTGCTATAGAAGGTGGCTCTGATAGTGCTGCTCCGCCCCCAGCGCCAACAGCAACAACAGCCATGTCATCGAATACGTCGAACTCCATGATGAGCTTTACACTGGATTTATCGAGCTTTGGTGCCTCATCGACGGAGCCGGACGTTAGTGAGAGCCATAATCGTACGGCTAGGACCGTCGATGAAGAGTCCAAATCAGAGGAGGTGTCCCTCACGGAGACACAGACATCGTCGCTTGAAGCTGCTACGCAAGAGGTTGTGCATGATCGGCAGCAGCAGGAGTACCAGTGCCCTGAAGGTATGGATGCAGAAGTGTTTACGTCGTTACCATTAGATATGCAAGCAGAAATTGTTGCGCAGAATGCACTGGCAGCTTCTGAAGCTGTAAGTGCTCAAAGTGATACAGCGACAGCTGGAGTACACTCGGAAAGTATGTCACAAATGGACTTGGATATGGCCAACTCGAGCTTTGATCGAGAGACGCTGGAAGCATTGCCTCCCGATATCCGTGCAGAGGTGTTGGAAAATGAACGACGCGAACGTGAAGCTGCTGCCCGCGCCGAGACGGCAGATACGTCTCGCGCCCAAGAAATGGATAATGCTTCCTTTGTGGCTTCGTTAGCTCCTGAATTGCGCGAAGAGATCTTGATTACTTGCGACGACACCTTTTTGCAGACACTGCCGTCTCAAGTTCGTGCGGAAGCTTCGGTTTTACGTGAACGTGCAGCTTTTCGCTTAACATATCCCGATCGTGGCACTGCCGACCGAGGAGGGAGTACGGGCGAAGGTGACATTGACGAGCTGTTTAATCGTCCAACTCTACGACGAATGTTAACCTCACATAGCCCAGAAGGGAGTAGCCGTCGACGCTCTCGTATGTATGATGAATTAAGAGGAGGACGTCGTAGCAGCCGGCGTGACAATCGACATGGAGCGTGGAGCTCTTTGGCTCGTAAGGGCTATTTACAAGTGGAAAAGGACGAGGAAGAGGAGGCAAGTGAGCGAATCCTTGACGATCGATGCGTGCGTGGCTTATTGCGACTCCTGTTTATGACGCAGTCTGTCATTCAGAACCGTGTTTTTCAGCGGCTCCTAGCAAACATTTGCCTGTATCCGTTGACACGCTGCAGTGTTCGCCGTTACTTGCTGCAGATCGTTTCGTTGCCACTATCCGATCCGCTAACCCCAGATACTCAATCGGCTGACGACAATGATGAAAGTGACAAGACACAATTTCCACCGGCAACCATGTACGGCTGTGGCATCAATGGAAACCATGCCATTAAAGGATCAGCGGTGCCTGCCGAAGTGGTGAACCGGATGTTGCATGTGTTGGTATCACTTGCCAAGTATAACCCGCGCTTCTCCGTGGAAATGCTCCAGCCCCATGGTATGGTCCGTGCTTTCAATAGAGGAAGCACCTCGGAATGCGGTGTGTCTGTCTTAATCGACTTGCTCGCATTGCCAGTAGTGTATCGTAATGGTACCAACTTGGATGCGTTGCTCGAGTTGCTGGAACTTGTTTTGTCACCACTCGAGCGGTTGAACAAGCCTGATGGGGATGATAAGGAGAATGACGATGAAGCCACAAGTCCGGAAAGCGATTGTGAGTGGGTTGCAGTCCCAGCGGTGGAGCTGGACGAAGCGCGGATGGGGGAGATCGTGTCGGTGCTGGTAATGGATCTTTGCACTCCGCAGATGCAAGAGCGCACACTTGCAGTGCTCAAGTTGTTAAATAACGTTCATGAGAACAGTAAGCTGATCCTGTATGCGATTGTACGCCACGCTATCGCACTGGCCCGTATTGATCCGTACAATGAAGAAAAGTCACCAGCTAAGCGCATCGGGTTTGAATCGTCAGCAGTGTTACCGTCGGCTCAAGACGAGCTCAAGCTGCTACGACTGCTCCATTCTCTATCAGATGTGTGCGAGAGCACTGTAAAATTTACCGAATGTTGCCAAACCATCGGTTTGGACCCGTTATGGGACTCTCTTAGCTTGTCTTTGACTGAAGCACGTGCGAGAGGTGGGCTTGATAATCAGGATACCAATGCTGCCGGTGCTGAAGCCACTTCAACAAGTGCGGTAAATGCTTCTGAGGACCAGGCAGGTGCAGCAGGAGACGAGGTTGAGGGCACTGTGATTGAAGGCAAGAGTGCAGGGGCATCGTGTGCGATGGCAGCGCTTTTGGCACGTTTCCTTCCCATGGTGGAAGCCTTTTTCGTTGTAAATGCCCGTGATGCTGCCTCCATGTCGTTGCGTGTACCAGATTCAACTGAGCGTGAAGAAGCAGTTGTGGCAGCGTTGAGTGCTGGTGGATTCGATGGTGCAGATGCAACGGCACTAATGGATGAGAAAGAGATGAAGGCGTCACCGAAGAGTGCGCTCCGTCGCAGCTCGTCGGTCTTATCGTCAGTATCAGAGGCCAATGAAACCATGAGATTGGTAAATTTTGTCGAGTCGAATCGCGTGCTTTTGAACTTGTTGGTACGGGAGAAACCCTCACTTTTGGACACCTCGTTGGCCGCTCTAATCAAGATTCCTCGCTGTCGCGCGTACTTGGCGTTCGATAACAAGCGCACTTACTTTCACAACGCCATGAAGCGGCTGCGGCAAGCAGCACTTCGCAATCACGGTGGTGGGAGCTCGTCTGTGCGTATCCCGGTTCGTCGTGATCATATCTTTGAAGACTCGTATTACGCTTTGCGTATGCGTAGCGGGACTGAATTACGACGAAAGTTGCACATTTCTTTCACAGGTGAAGAAGGGATTGATGCTGGTGGAGTCACACGAGAGTGGTATATGATTCTGGCGCGCGAGATGTTTAATCCGGATTACGTGCTTTTCACGTCAGCGGCAGACTCGCCTACTTTCCAACCAAATCCTTTGTCTTACGTCAACAAGGATCATCTGAGCTACTTTGAATTTGTTGGAAAGGTGCTTGGCAAAGCAGTTGCAGATGGACAACTCCTTGATGCCCATTTCACACGCTCGTTTTACAAGCACATTTTGCAATTACCCATTTCATACCACGATATGGAAGCTATTGACCCCGAGTACTATCGGAATCTTCACTCGATCCTGGACAACTCGATCGCTGATTTGGGACTGGAGCTTACGTTTTCAGCTGAACAGTCGAACTTTGGCAAAGTGGAAGTGGTCGATTTGATCCCAAATGGCAGGCATGTGCATGTCACGGACGAGAACAAAATGGAGTATGTAAAGCTCATTACTCACCATCGAATGGCCACTGGGATCCGGCAACAGATTGATGCATTCTTAAAGGGCTTCCACCAGTTGGTGCCGCCAGAGTTGATTGCAATCTTTAACGAGAACGAGCTCGAGTTGCTCATTTCGGGCATGCCGGAGATAGATATTGACGACTTGAAGGCGAATACTGAGTATGCCAACTACAAGCCCACGGACTCCGTCATTCGCTGGTTCTGGAACGTGCTGTACTCATTTACACATGAAGAACGCGCCCTTTTCCTGCAATTCGTAACTGGTACGTCAAAGGTGCCTCTGGAAGGGTTTAAAGCGCTGGAAGGAATGCGGGGCACACAGAAATTCAACATTCACAAAGCTTTTGGGAACAACAGCGCGTTGCCATCCGCACATACATGGTGAGTTCTCGTTTTCTCGTTCACTAGTTTCTTGATGTATAGTTTTGCACATGACTGATTACACTGTATCTGTTTATGCTGCAGTTTTAACCAGTTGGATCTACCAGAGTATGAAAGTGAGGACAAGTTGAAGCAATGTCTCCTCCTCGCAATTCGTGAAGGTTCCGAGGGCTTTGGTTTTGGCTGAGCGTAGCATCGCTGTAATCACTTCAGTTGAATGAATATATGCTGCATTTGAACTGGTTACGCTATTTCGCATCCCCGGCATTATGTTTTTAAGATGGCGCTCGATATTACTTTTTCAGATACATCAACACATTTCTATTGATTTACCAGTCAGCTACTATTAGCGCCGCTTGTACTTTGCCTTTGACTTAAACGAGCTCGATCCTTTCTTCGCGTGCTTTTTGTAGTCGGTGATCCTCTCTTTGAATTCAAATGAACTCTGGCTCGCTTTAGCGTCTCGCGGCTTCCTCGTCGCCGTTGGAGCACCGTCTCGCGTCATGTCAACGTCAAATGCACCAGAACCGTGACTACTGCGTGCAGCACGAGCTTTTTCGCGTTTAAGGAGCTTTCGCTCATGTATCTCAGCGATTGACTCTTCCTCTCGCGATCGGGCAGATTCTTGTTGTGCCTTTTTGGCGCGCTTGGCAGCACCAGCAACATGCATCGATGTAAACACAGCCCCCTTTTTCTCCTTGCCATCTTTTCCTTCGTTCTCTCTTTCAGCGTCCATGAGCATTCGTTCTTCACGCTCCCGAATTTCAAAGAGCCGACGTTTCTTGTGACTCATGAGCTTGAGCTTCTTCGCACGTGACATGGAATCAGCGGTCTCAGTGTTCTCCTCAGCTGCCTCCTTGGCACGCCGTTCTTCATCCACACGCTCATTAACACTTTTCTTTTCCTTCTCAGACATGAACCATGTGCGTGCGGGACGGGAGTTAATCTCGTCATGATGCTTCAACAAGTTCGAGGCGCGGGTGGCCTCTTTCTCAGCTTCGCGCATGCGCTTTTCAAGCGTCTCCTCGTGTAGTATCTGCTTGACATCGTCTTGCATGCTTTCTATGCGGGCCTTCCACTGAGCGATAACAGGGTCAGGAACGGCTCGAGATTTAACAAACCCTTTACAATGACGCGATACTTGTTTCATCACTAGACGACGGGCCTCGCTCGTAAGCGTAACAGCACGACCGTTGCGGCCTGCTCGAGCCGTACGGCCAACACGGTGAACGTAAGTTGTAATGTCTTTCGGCATCTCATAGTTGATCACAGCGTGCACACCCTGCACATCGATACCTCGAGCAGCAATGTCTGTACAGAGAAGAATGTCCACCTTGCCATCACGGAACTTTTGCAGTGCCTCGAGACGTTCTCGCTGCATTAAATTCCCATGTAGTTCAGCAGCCTTGATACCAGCAAGACCGAAAATGATCATCATCCGATGCGCGTGTGATTTTGTTTCCATGAATACAATCGTATTTGTGCGGAATGTACGCGTGCATAATGCGAGAAGAATCGCTTCACGGTCATCTTCACGGTTTGGACGAATACGTACAAACTCCTGCACCAAATGCTTGGCCATATCGAACAATGGATCTGTACTAATTCGCACCGGGCGCTTCATTGAAAGCTCAACCAGCTGGTCAACTTTTGACGTCATCGTAGCAGAGAACAACATTGTCTGGCGCTGGACAGGACACATACGAACGAGCTCCTGTACTTCCTCTGTAAAGCCCAACTCGAGAAGTCGATCAGCTTCATCCAGTACCAAGATTTCTAAATCATCCATGTGGACACTCTTTGAGTTACGCAGGTGATCAATCATACGGCCAGGGGTACACACGACAACATCTGGACAATTTCGCAACTCGGCTTCTTGAGCCTTCAAAGGCAATCCACCTACCACGAGCGAAATCGTAATATCCGTAAAACGCGCCAATTGCTCAAACATGGACTGACATTGTGTAGCAAGCTCTCGAACAGGACAAATAATCATCACACGCGTCGTCTGCACGCGACGCGAACGAAACTGCAATCGCTCTAGAATGGGCAACAAAAATGCAGCAGTCTTACCACTACCCGTCTGGGCACTGGCACAAATATCTTTTCCCGTGAGTGCAATTGGGATGGCTCGTTGCTGAATAGGAGTAGGCTTTTCGAAACCAATGTGTGAGATTGCACGAATGATGGGCCGCGATAGCTTGAGGTCAGCAAACGTCTCGAATTTGGTCTTAGCAAATTCCTGCGCTGCGAATGGGTCCGACTCGAAAAACTCGGCAGCTTTTTTCTTCTCAAGTGCATCGACCAGCTCCTCACGAGACTGCTGATCCTTTTTATTGTCCTTTAATGCCGATTGGAGACGCTCTTCCTCCACTACCACGTCATCTTCTTCTATTTTTTGCTGCTCCTTTTCACTAGAAGAGTCCTCTGTATCGTCCTTGTCGTCCTCACTGCCACTTGATTCGTCGGCCTCTGTGTGCTCCTTTTCACTATCAGTCTCTTCCGTTTTAATTTTTTCATTCTTTACTTTTTCATCCTTCTTGGTCTTCACCTTGTCTTTCTTGGCGCTCTTCTCCATCTGCTTCTCCTTCCGTCTTTTGTCGATCTTGGTCTGAATTGACGTCCGCTTGGTGGCCATCATGTCATTCTCCACCTTCTCTATGCGCGAAATGGCCGCTGTAAAGTCCCACGAGCTTCCACCGGATGCGCTGAAGGAGCTACCATCGTCAAACTCAAAGTCTTCAGCTATTTTACTCTCCTGCTTCCGCTCCAGCACCTCATTAGCCTTTTGCTGGTGACTGATAGCAGAGCTCTTGAGCTCATCATCCTGATCTTGATCTGAATCCGAGCTTTCCTCCACGTCTGACAACTCTGCATCCGACGCAATAGTCATCACAAGGTCATCGTCTGTCTGCTTCATGCTCATTGATCGGGCTATGACAACCAGCAACACAGTTTCGCACTAGGTTATACAATACACTCATTTGACTGGCGATCAATTGCGACATTATCTTCCAATCATATGAAGTTTAATACAGCCTCCCTTTATAAGAGTGACTGATGATGTGTTCTTGGAAAGAGAGATTTCCTCTTGCCGTTTTTTGAAAGCAGAATTCCGCACTGAAAAGCATGAGTGCGCGTCGTGGTTCTCGTATGCGGCGTAAGCCTACACCAATTTATCAGGTCGAAGACACGCGCGTCAACACTGACGAAGTTGAAGCTGGAGAGGGAGCGAGGGATGAATTATTGAACACTGAGCAAGGCGACAACAGGTAAAGGCTTGTTCTGATGCTAGTGTGTACAGAAATGGTGGTCATCGGCGCATTTGCGCTGTCATCTCGAATTTTGTCCTTTTTTGGCCTTGTATATGTATGTAATTCTGAGAATCAACGCAATATTTTATCTAGTGACGATGTACAGGACCGAGAAGACGAGGAGTTTACACCGTCCAGCTCGAAGATTTCAAGACCTAACGGTACTCGTAGTACACCGCGGACACCAAACACCAAAGCAAATAACAATAGACGTAAGCGATCGCCGTGGAGTCAAAAGAGGAACGTTAACACGGCTGAGAAGGGCAGAAAGTCTAAGAGAAGTGCAACAACTGAAAACAACGAAGATGAAGTAACTCCAGGAAGCCATGACGCACGTAAAAGCTCGCTTTTTGGTGCGTTCATTCATAGTGTTTTTTAGGAATATCTTTCAAGTTAGATTTGAGTGGTGCTGAACATTCTGTCCTACAGAGACAATCAAAAGCGGTAAGGCGTCTTTCGAGAAGACGCTGAGTGAGTGGCGTGATCGTTTTGAAGAGGACGACGAAAAGGCTATGCGGGAAGTGCTAAGTGTAGTGCTGCAGGTGGGAACGGTTTGGTACAGTCCGAATTGGAACGTTATATAATAAATTTACATGTTCCATGTATTATTCTTAGGCTTGTGGATGCACTACTCAATGCATTCCCGAAACGGAGCCGCTAGCTCAACTGGATATGGGCGAGATGGTAAATCATGTCCTTGAGGAACTTGAAAGTGCAAATGGAGAGTATTTGCTAATGTCTCGCGGAAGAAGCATGAAAAAGTTTCAGCAAAATTTTGAAGAGTTTTGGGATGTATTTGTGATGGAGTGTTTCGAGAGCGAGATCTTATTTACATCTAACGTCGCAAGTAACTTTGTCGACTGGCTGACTACCTTGTCAAGGTAATTGACGTGCATTATCGTGTTAAAGTGAAAGTTCTCTAAGTTAACGTCAATATGTTTGCAGCTCCGAACTTCGGCCCATTCGACATGTATCAACTGTTGCCGTCTTAGCATTGAGCAATGCTTTGGTACATGTGGCGGCAAGTATCTCTAACCAACTAGCGATTGCAACGAGGCAATTGAATGCCGAGAAAAGCTCGCCTAGTGCTGGTGCTGGTAAAAAGAGCCCAAATTTGCAGAAAATCGCCCTCTTGAAGGACAATAAAGCTATGTGTGAAGATCGGCTTGAGCAAGTACTGAAACTTGTTAATTTAGTATTCACTGGTGTAGTGGTACATCGGTATCGCGACGTTATGCCAGAGATTCGTGTGGTGAATATGCAGAGTCTGGGCCACTGGATCATCACTCTACCCGATCACTTCTTGAAGGACAATTTTTTGAAGTATCTTGGCTGGCTCCTAAGTGATAAAGCAGCCTTAGTTCGTCTTGAGGTGGTTGAGATTTTATGCGAGTTGTACGAAAATGACGCATTTACGGAAAGATTGGAGCCTTTTACTAATCGCTTCTTGCCCCGTTTCTTGGAGCTTTGTAACGACGTTGACGATAATGTCGTAGAGCAAAGCATCCATCTCTTAATAGCGGTTGATAAGCACAGTCTAATAAGCTCTGACATAGAGCTATCACCTGTGGAGAAACTGGTATTTGATGCTGGACGGGAAAATATTCGCAAAGCTGCTGCGGAGTTTGTTTGTCTTCAATATGATGCATTTGGCGTTGCAGTTTCAAAAACAAAGAACGCACAGTTAAAGAAGCAACAGCTCAACACTCAGGCAATTGCGTTGACGGAATTTGCCGAGGAGTACATTCAAAATCATGACGTTCCAGAGAGTGCGGTTGAGACGCTTGTTGACGCTTTTTGGGGACTAGACGATTGCCGTAAGCTCAACATGCCCGTAAAGCAGTTAAAACTAAGTGACACTAACACTGTTATACGTCTCTTTTTGTAGTTGTTATCCAGGACTGGAGACTAATGACTGATTTGTTGTTAGTAGACAAGAGTGCGCCAGACTTAAGCAGCAAGCATCAGACTATATTGCTACGAATCCTCGTTGCATCTGTAAGCAAGCTTGTGGGAAATGATTCAAGCCAAGGAGCTGGTGCCGTTGCTAAACGAAAGCCTGATCAGTTGCAAGTACGTAATGTGTGATGTAAGCCATTGAATTGTATGGGGTTTGCGCTAAGAATGATTTGTTTGCTTCACGTACTGTAGGAAGAGATAACTGTGGCATACTGCAAAGATATCCCGAGCCTGTTTCTTTTGTACCAGGCCGATTCTGATAAACTGTCATTGCTTCTACGATTGATTCCGATGCTATCGCTTAAAAGTGATGTAATTGGTCATCAAAGCAGTCATATTAAGGAGCTTCTCGAGAAACTTAAGCACGCGTTTTTGTTGCACACGGACGAAGAGTTGCTTTCCAGTTTGTCACTTTCTATAGCGCACATGCTTCGAACAGAGCATGCCTCGATTAAAAGGGAAGTTGAAGCGATTATGCACGAGCTAGTGCAAGAGACCATGGACAAAATTGACCGTCTTTTGGAAAGTGATCGTAAGTTGTTTGATACAGTTGCTACTTTTGGCAATGACAAGCTTACGAAAGCAAAACGAGTGAGGAAGAAAATGAAGATTCCAACTATCAACGAAATATCAGATGTCGAGTACGCCCTGTGCATCGCTTTCTGTCGGCTTAAATGTCTAATGGGACATTTTAATTTGCGCGAATATCTTCCTCAAGACTTGTCATTTGGTCTGGAGAAAAATGATACCGCGACTGTGCTTGATCCGCAGCAAGGGCGATTGGACAAACTTGTGATAGCCCTCGAGAAGTTATTGTGTTTACGGTCAAAGTCGGTATCTAAATTACACGAAGGGTTTCGGAATGCCGACATTATTAAACACGCTCTGGCAATTATTTACTCCGATCTGTTGTGGATCACGTCGCCAATATTCAAAACAATTGCAGAAGCAAAGAAACGTAACTCTGCAGATAATCTGAGCGAGGATGCAACGGCTGACCCCATTATTCAGCGTCAAGTTCAAGAAGTATGCAGATTACGATCCACGCTTGAAAAAGCGTTGATTTCGACGCTGGGGATGCATTTGGCTAAGACCAATAGTGTTGCTGGCGGCGAGCACAATGAAGATAATGACATTAGTGAGCTTCAATCGCTGGATTCGATGGAAGAGATTGAGTTTGAAGACGAGAATGTGGTAGCTTACGTGAAGGATGCCCAACGCTTTGCATTCTTCACGTATTGCGATACACGGTGTTTGTTTGTTGAGAAATTTCAGGATGCAACAACACCGTACAGTGCGCTTGATTGGAATTTGCCTAAAGTACTGGTTCTGCTTACACAAATGTACTTTGAGAGGGAGATGGATAATGCTGAGGAGGAAGAGCCCGAGTTTGAAGATGATATGCGGAAAAATATGCCCGAGGTTGATAAGGAGAAAATTGACCCATTATCTGAGTGGAGACGAAAGCAGCAACTAAAAGCTGAGCTATTAGTAGCACTTGGTCGGGTTTCTCTCTGTAACCCGAGTAAGAAGCATCAAGCTGCAGCAGTTTTGCAGCATTTCACCTCAGGTGGCAAGTCCTGTGTTGAGGTGGTGAAGGCCTTTGGCAAACAAATAAAAAGCGACGCTCCGGTGCGTTATCTCGAAATTCAAATGACAGCGCTTCGCCAAATGTTCAACTCGATTCTCGTCTGGAAGGAAGAAGTCAAAGCCGCTAAAGCTGGCAATAACAGTGACCAGAATATAGAGGAAGATTTGGAGGAGAAAGTGGAGAGCAGCGAACAGGAGCTGAAAGAACTAGCAAAAAGGTTTAGTCAATCCCTTGGCGTCGGTAAAATCTCTGCATCATTGCGAGCGCCGTTCTTGCGTTTCTTACGAGAAGGTATCCGCTATTCGCTGGAGCGACCGACCCAGTTTGAATTCTTGCAAGTAATGCGCGTATACCTGTCGCATCTGGACAATCCAAGCATGCTTCAATTGCGTGATTACTTTATGAATCAGCTGCAAACGGTTCGCGATATTCCCGATGGTAGTGGAGATTTGGATCCTAAGTGGAAGGCTGTGTTTGATTTCCAGACTTCCATATCTCCCACTATTTTTGAAAATGAAAGGACGCATGCAGAAGCTGAAATGATGAAATCACCTCCGCTGAAAAGCAAGCGGCGATCCGCAAGCTCTGAACCAACTCCAATGCAGGCAATGTCTATTGCTGAAGCAGACGAGGAGGATAGTGTTAAGAGTGACCGTGACACAGGTGCGGAGGATTCCAAAAGTGCTATTGGTGAGCAATGCGATTCGAAAATGATTGAAGACGGGACCAGTAAGGAAGTCTCTGCTCATACTGAGCAAAGGACCTTAGTACGGAAACGTGATATAACCCATGACGAGGTCAAGTCCCCACGATCCCGGCAACACCGGAAGCGACTCCGCACTAAAAAGGCAAGTGACTATGGAGACGATAGTCAGCTTCGTCATGAATTGGAAAAATGATTCAAGAAAAATGCAGCGACGAATACGAATGAGTGCAATGAGACTCGTAGGCAGATACGATACGAACCTGACTGGTGTCAAGCATGAGCACCTTGATGTACTTGAACTTTTTTCTAGACTACGAGTGTAGGTTGTATGGTGCAAAAGTTTTTTGGGGAAGTGGTCAATCTATGGTGATAGTAGCAAAGCGACGTTTATTTTGCCTTAAGCTCGCTATAGTGTCTTTAGTTATGTAACGTGAGCGACGTTTTTAGTCGCCTTACCCATTTCAACGCTGCGCGTTCTAGAAGCAAAGTTGAGGGTGCAGAAAGTCTCTTCTTTGTTGTAGTCGACGGGACTAGCGCAAGCCACCATGAGTGTCTTTGAGTCTCCTCCTAACGCATCTTGAAGCAGGTACGTTAGCGTCGAGTTTCGATATGGCACGTGCTTCTGTTTATTTGCTCGTGCAGCAATAACGTCGCCAAGTGCCGAAAGTGACTTGTTAATGTTCTGTGCCTCTTTCAAACGCTGACCCTCAGCCCCTGTCTTTGATAGACGCTCCGAACCTGCAAGATCCACGAGGAAGAGCTTCCCACTTGCGACGACATTCGTGACGATATTAAGGCTTTTGAGCTGAATCGAGAGGATCGAATGACTTCGACTACTATGCTCGTTCATGTCGGTGGCGTGAGTACTGCGGTTTTTATTACCACGTTTGATGAGATCAAACACTTCGTCCAGAGTTTGCACCGGCACCGTCGTAAGACCTGGGACAAAATTTCCTGTGGGACCTTGACGAACCTGGAGATTTGTATTGACAGCGTCATGTGCGAGTAAATCTCGAATTTGTTCATTGTAAATTTCCATGATGCTGACCGCGATTTCATCTTGATATTCCGTCACCCGTGCATTCTTGCACTCAAAAAGCTCTTGCAACGAGCGGGTGTTAATACCAGCATTATCTGGAGGTCCAGACATCGTGAACGTCTTACCTGATCCAGTCTGGCCATACGCAAAGATGCAGACGCTGTATCCATCCAAAACACTCGTCACTAGAGGCCTCACTTGTGAGAAGAGCTGGTCTTGAGTGGAGCTTACATCGAAAACGTGGTCAAATTCCCAGGTTTTAACTTTGCCTTTCTCTCCGGCCAGCGTGATCTCCTCAGGTGTGATTTTGCAAATCATCTTGCTGCCTTGAGCCACCTCCGACTTGGATATGGGACGGACACGGCAAAGCACACGAATGTTACCCTTAAGCTCCTGCACAAGATTGAACAAACGCTTTCGCTCTTTTATCTCGCGCTTGTATCTATCAACCAAGCCAGTCATGGCGTCCGTTTGCCTTTGAACACGTTGCATGATGTTTTTGTTCAGCTCGAGAGCCAATACTGGAATCAGCTGTTGTTGGGACGTGACCTGCAACTTCAGTGCCACAAGATCGGCGCGTTGGGCACGCAATTGCGAGCTGAGATTCACAATGGTCGATTGTTTGCAGTGTTGTTGGCCCTTGGACGCAAGCTCCAATTTGCTCTTCAGGCTCAAAATGGCCTTCTTCGCTTGCTCCTTAATCTTGTTAAGTTCACTCTCAGCTGTTGCCTTCAGCTTTGCGTATCGCTCATCAGCAATTGCCTCCTTAGCTAGACTCTCGCGCTCTAGCTGATCTCTTTGCGTCTGCAATTGAGCGAGACGAGTCTCCATATCAACACTTTGTGACAGAAATCCTGTTTCAACTTTTACAGACGTATTAGATGCCACGTCGGAGGATACGGGTATGGTAGCTGCGCGAGTTGATGATTCTGTAGCAAGGTCCTTTTCTTGGGCAGAATTAGAATCAATACTGTTCGTTTTCTTTGCAGCAGCTCGAAGTAAACTGTTTTCCTCAATTAAACGTTCCATCTCAGTCTTCATGGCGTTAATTTCAGCTTCAGCATCATTGTCAGACGCAGTTCCTGCAGCATTTGATCGACCAAGAGACAGTTTAGCAGTGTCAGGCACGTTGTAAGCGTCGAAGACAACACCTGCTTCACTTAATTTGCGCTCGAGCTCTTTGATAACATTAGCCATGTTCTTCACTAATGCATCTTTTTGTTGAATTCTTTGACTCGTTGAGGACTTTAAGATCGCAGTCTGTGACTTGCTCAATAGCTGCAGCTTGTACAGCGATTCTTGTGCTCTTTGTTCCTTGTCACATGCTTCCTCTAATTTGCGTTGAAGCTCTTTAACTCGCACTTGAGCTTCACTTTCCCTTCCTGTAGACTTACTGAAAGATTCCCCTTCAGTTTCGGCATCTTCTATCCCAGAATCATGCGCTTCTTCATCTGACAGACCCAACTCATCCTGAAGCTGCTTCCTGCGCATTACGTCTCCATCTTGCCTATCGTCCTCATCGCCATCAAATCGACTGCTTCGCGACTGCGTTCGCTGTGCAAGATGCGGGTCATACGTCTGAGGGCGAGAAAAAGATGCCGAGCCGTTATAGCGTGATGAGTGGTTTCGCCTGCCATAATCACGGTCGTAGTCGCGATCTCTGTGTCGATGACGATGCCAGTTATCACCACTGCTGCGGTTCCCGTCGAGGTCTCTATCCTGAAAATCATTTCGGTCTCGATCCCAGCTGCTGTCCCTATCACGACGTCGTTCGTAGCTACTGCTACTGCTGGTGCTACAGCGTTCGTCCCAATCACAATCCCGATTGCGATCTTTTGAGCAAACTTGCTCGTTGTCACGGTAACTGCGCTTGTTGTCATCGTTGTATTGCCTTCGACCACGATCGCGACTACTGCGTTCTCGATCGTATTCACGCTCCATTTTTGACGAACTTCTGACCTGTGGTCTTTTCGACTGCGATGTAACAGCTTGAAGTGGAAGTCCCAATTAAAAAACTCGAACGGGACGCATTCGTCGGAGTTTCATCTTAATTTTCCCATAAATGTCTATTCGTATCACGAATAGCTTCAGTGGAGGAAATGAACAATCATGAATGTAAGTGATATATTCTATATATCCTGATTAAGCAAAGGATACGACTAAATCCCAGATTGTTCAAAGGCAGTAGCAGAACTACGAGAAGTGAATTTTGCTAGAGTTGAACCGCTCCAGCAGGCTACGGATTGAAAAAGACGGTGATTAGATCCATGTTGACCAAGATGAATGCCAATCAATAAGATAATGACACAACGTACACCAAAAAGTCGTCTTGGTCCATCTTAGCACCACGTTTTTCGCCAAAACCCTCACAAGCCAGCACCTCTTCCACCTTCTTCTTGATGTCAATGTTTCCTTCTGGAAGCTGTATTTCAGAACGCAACGTCAACATTACTTAGACACGTAATAAATGGCACAAAACTCTATTCGTCGTACTTCATCATTAAGCGAGCAATACGTCTTGTAATTCTCCTCCAATATCTTTAACACCGATTTCGTAATAAAGCACGAGTGCAGCGTTTTGTTTTTTCGGTTAAAGATAATCTTGATCATACCGTCCCATTCCTATCGACGCAACCAAACCACCATAACATTAGCTCCTTTTCTGATTAACCTGAACAGCTCAACTCTGTACCGTGAAGTTAACGGGCGGTGGTGGATTGCGCGGTTCAATACGCACGACGCGCGATTCAACTTTGGGAGGCGGACGAAAGTTGTTGCGACCGACTTTCAGCAACTGATCTACCTTCGCCAACAACTGCGTGTTAACGGATAAGCGGCAGTAAAGCTCGTCACCTGGTCTGCATGAACAATACACCAGCATTAATTGCTTCAAATATCTAGCTTTAGGGCAAAAAAAATATTGTGCTACTCACTTGGCACTAAGTCGCTTGGCAAATTCTTCCTGAAACATGATTACGGCGCATCGGAACATGGGACGATGGGCAAGTAGCTTGAATACAAAAGGCGACGATATTTGGTACGGAAGATTAGCGACGCATACGTCGAAGAACGGTAGCTGTACGCGCATCACGTCACCATGGATGATCTGCAAGTGACTAATGTGCTCTGTGTGCTGAATGCGCTTCTGCAGCTCTGCTACCATACGCGGGTCGAATTCTACGGCTATGACACGCTTAGCTTGGTCTAGCAGCTTTATTGTCAGGTTACCAGTACCAGGACCAACCTCGAGACATACGTCTGTGCCGCGGATGGCTGCCTTGGCCACAATTTGAGTCACGATCATGGGATTCTTTAGGAAATGCTGCCCCAAATTTGTATTGGGCGAGGCCAAGGTGCGTCCAAGCACATTTTGTGCCGCCGAGGCTGTGCCCACGTTACGTGAGCGCTTTTTCTTGTCCTTAGGCATGTCGTTAATGGCAATAGGTAAGTTGCACCATGTCACAGATTCCTCGTAGCCATCCGACTGGACCTTAAGAAAAAAATACAACAAACCATTTTGACCAATCAATTTTAATAATTCAAGCTGTGACTTCAACATCAACCGGATGATGTCGATAAGGCAGGAGGGCATTCAAGCTTTCGAATCAGCTTTCCATCTTTTGGTGATGCGTTTTTCTATTTGCTGGCTGAGTCAGGCAGCATCCGCTTTTGCATGATTCGAATCTGTATTATGTCTTACGTTGTTAAGTGTATGCATATACCAGGCAGCATTTTTTCAGCCAGTAACGGTGCGATTATGACATCTGTCCGATTACCCGTTTCGAGAAAGTTTACCATGTGACACAGTCGCGTAATTCTTCAGATTCACTTCAACTCTGCTATTTCAGCCTGTAATATGTAGGAATAAACTTGATTTTAGCGAGATTTATTTCTACGGGAGATCTTGAATCATACGCCAGTTGAGAATACACCGCCTTTCCCACAAGTTATATGGGCCGGAAGTCCAAACGCCAAATGCTAAACCCCCAAAGTAGTAGCACCTTCGACTTCTTCCGCCACCATTTCTACCTCGGACAGCAACAGCTCTTCGTCTGCGTCTACTCCCAAAGTCGCGACTTCGCCTGCTCCCGCTTCAGTCGCCCCAATTGACGAACATTCCGCTCCTGAGCCCACCGGCAAGCAAGAAAACCCAGAAGAGTTACTTCTCAGTTATTCAACCATGGAAAAACTGAACGGCACGATTCATGTGAAGGTTCTACGTGCCTCAAACCTGGCTACCATGAAATTTAGCAAGCGTCAAGATCCTGTTGGTGAGTCCACCTCTAACTGCCAAACTCTATATATTGCATGCTGTGAATGAATGGTAACATCTTTTCTGTTGTAGTACGGGTGCAACTGGACAAGTCACACCCTAAAATATGGGCCACTACAGACCCTGCATTCTATGGAAACACAAATCCAGAATGGCAAGAGGACTCCAACCGTGAGCTGGAGCTTTTCTACGACGCCAGTGTGCAGGGCGATAAGCCCACACTGATTTTCGAAGTGTATTCAAACGAATGTAGTGAAGAACTCCTTGGTTCGGGTCAACTCGATATCAGCTCCTTTGTGCAAAAGCACACTACCGATCCGAAGCAGTGCTCTGTTCGTCTAGATGGCAATCGTGGTGATGTTGTTGCTGAGGTATGGTTTGGTCCACCTGTACGCAAGGCTTTCCGTGCAGCAGCACGTACCACCAAGTTGCTGGATGCTCGTGATGCCTTCGTGTCAACTATATGCTCGGTCATATCAGGAATCTGTGCCGTCATTTCACGTTATGTTCAGATGCCCATGATGGACTTTGCGAAGAAGCATCGCAAAATGAGTCTGGCGTTCACTGGTGTGTTGGGCATCATGGCTGCTGGAGTGCTCACGATGTTTCTGGCCTTTGCTGTACCCACGGTGCTGGTGGCTTTGTTTACGTTTCCATTCTGGATCATTCCGCTGATGGCCACGTCGTTCTTCACGGCACCGTTGTGGGTGCCCATCTTGCTTCTGCTCGGGTTGTTCGTGTTGTTTATTGCCACGTTCGTGTTTGGTCTTGGGGTCACTTCCCGTCCTGTGCGTCGCAAAGGTGCTTTGATCACGAACAAAATCAAGCACTCGGACGTTGGCAAGCGCGTCATCTACGAGAAGGCGGTTTAAGTGTGAACCTTTATGATGTCACGCCATACGCCACGAAAAGTACTTCCTAGCGTAATGTAGCGTGAGCCTCATGGCTAATGAGGCAGTAAGTGGCCAGTTTAATGAATGAAATGAATGAAATCCGATGAAATGATTGCAAGAGTAATTGCATTAATTAAACGCTAACATAAATTTGAGAATGTGTAGTGAATAGTAGAAGCATGTCCCCTCTCATTTAGGCTTGCTTCATCGTTATTCAATTCTCTGAAAGCACTTTAGTTTTTAAGGTTGTTTTGGGGTTCTTGGTCTTTGAAAGATTAGCCATTGGCTTGGCTTCTTCGTCACTCACTTCAGGAGGAACCCTGGAAGCACTTTTTACGTGTTGTGTATATAAGTTGTTTTTACGGTTGTCTTGGGGTTCTTGATCGTCGAAAGATTGCGAAAGCGTTCGTAATTATTTCGTTTTGGCCACAAGGGCACTCAGCTTACTGCCGGTAAACATCTGTCTTTCGATGGGCATATTGTCGAGCTGGTAGCACGTCGTCTTCTTGTACTCTGTCATGACGTGATCCAGTTGCGTCTCACGTAGATTCACTTGCTCTTCCAAATACATGACTTGCTTCTCCTTGTCTTCCAGAAACTCAATGAGATCGTGCATCTTTCCTTGCTTGTCTTTCAACGACGCCACGAGACGGTCGTTCTCCGACTGAACGCGAGACATGTTTACCTTCGCCTCAGTAAGGCGCGAAAACATCGACTTTAACTTCGTCTTGAGTAGTAAGGTGTCGCGCGACTTTTTGGCCACTCGAGCTTCCAGACTACTTACTTCACGTTCCATGGACACTAGAGCAGCCTTAAGCTCTTCAATTATCTCCTGCTTATTTGTTAAACTCTTGAACAGTAACATGTCCATATCAAATGCAGCGATGGTCCCATTCGACGAAATATCATGCGTTGTCCCTAATTCTTGTACGACCAGTTTGCCTATTTCATCAACTAGTTTCTGCTTTGTTGATAGCTGACAATTAAGGCGGCAGATCTCACGGTCCTTCTCCACCACTGTGTTTTTTAATCTAGCCAATTCCAAATCCCGGATAGTATCGTCGCTCGAGGATAACTCAGCACCGTTTGTTAAGAGTGTGGTAATCTGAGAGTTCTTTTCTTCAAGATCGCGCTGAATACTACACAAGAGCTCCGACTTGCTTTCAAGCTCCTTCTGGAAAACAATTTCAGCTTCACGCCGATATTCTTTCTGCATGCTTAGAGCCTTCTCCGTCGTTTTGAGGCGTTTTTGAAGTTCCTCGACATTCTTGTCGACAACCTTAGCTTGCGAGTCTTTTCCCTTAAGTCGAACATTTTCCGTCTTGATCCTAAGATTTTCATGAATGAGCTCATCCACTTTTATACGGAGTTCGTTCTCCAAATGCTCGTTATCGTGAACCTGGTTCGACGAGTCACCATTTTGGTTTTCTCTTATATGATACTCGACAAGTTTGGCAACACGAGCTTGGTTGGCTGGGTCAATTAACCACTTGAAATTCTCGTTATGCTCCATAATACCGTATAAAACCTCCATTACAACTTCCGTCAAGCTGGGCGTAACGGGAAGCTTAATCTTCTGTTTCACAGGTGAAACACATGACGACGCCTCGGCAGTAGGTTCTCCTTCCTCGGTATTGCTATTCGAATATAGCTCACCAATGTGTAGCTGGGTGATGGTTTGGCGGCTTAGACTCGGCCGGTTTACGATCCTGGACACTGGAGATTGCTGCTCAACATCATCCGCGATACTCCGAAACTGCATGGACTCAACATCGTTTGAAGGTGTCCAGTCCATCGACTCAATAGACGTTGTGCGATGTAAATCCGAACGAGGGTATCGTGACACACTCTCAGAGCACACCGCGTACTCGTCGCACATATCATCGTAGTACGATGCCATGGTTGAAGTTGAAGATGCTCCCAAGTCCACAGAGTTTGGAGAGGCTACGCCACTCAACTGCTTGGATGGTGGAGCAGCATAGACACCACGAGGAGTCTTCACCTGAGGGGACATGGAGCGGCGCACGCGATTCGTCTTAACAAGATTTACCATGACCGATTCTTCGCTCGCCTCGCCAGCGACTGCCACATTTGGGGGGGTTGTACGTTGGTAATTTGACCTCTTTGTCCGAGGGAGTCACTGGTTTAGTTTTCGTGTCGTTCTGTGGGGACGAAATCCACTCGTTCTTAAGCTCTTGAGACTTCTGGCGATGCTCAATTGACGGAAAAAGAGACGAAGAGCGAAACGAGTAGATTTCGTCTAGAGTATTGATCTTGATGCTGCTCTTAGACTCTGTATCCAATGACAGTTTCCTGCGCTTAACAGTTCCCTCAGTGGGCTGACTTACCTGCTCCTTAAATTTCTTTGCCATTTTGACGGTTTCGCGGAGCGGCGACATGGTAGGCATTGGCTGGTTCACTGGTATCATCATCTTTCGCTGTTCACGAAGTTGGACGATGTGTCGACCCTGCGTCTCAAGCGCGTCCACGAGCTCAGCATCTTTCAACACGTTATTATCTTTCTTGCATGCGCTACTAAGAGCCACCACCAGTCGCAGAAGTTCGTCACGCCGAGCTCCCATTGTCGTCGTGTCAGCCACTCCCGCGTACGCAGACAGCAGGTAGCCAAGGGTTAATCGGCTAACTGTTTCGTTGTGTATGTGGGAAAAGGCAGAGAAGCCGACGAGTGTATCCCAAGCCACTGATATCCAGACCCAACGCGAGAGTCGAAGCTTGTCCTGCTTTGCTTCTGCCCACCTGTTGGCCCTCTCCGTCGGTTGGCGGTCGTGACCGCGTCTGGTCAGGAACAAGAAAGGGATACTGACCCAACTGCCCACGATTCAGAGCCAGTTTATCCTAGGATCAAAATTGTGGATATCAGTCCTGATCTAACTAAATTAGTCTATACATAGGATGAAAGTGCAAGAAAATGATCAGTACCGTACGCAAATTTGATAACTTCACTAAAGATGTCCAGATGTAAGTTCAGTTTTAAGGTTAGTACAGCGCCGCAGAGGTTATCCACGAATGCGCATAAAAGCAACGTCAGGCTTGATACGCAATTTTACTTGTAAGTAGTTTCTTTGTTGAGCCAAGATTAAGGTAAATGTATAAGTAACCAGATATCATGGTTCTAGAATAGCGAGGTCACCAGACCTTTTAGTATTTCATGCATAAAGTTTGGGATGTGAGATACTGACGGGGTGACGGGCGAGGTTGTGGTTGCGGTACCTACACTACATGTAGCATCACGTTTATAAGATATCACTACACAGTCGGCCATCTGACGAATCATTAGATGAAAGGCATGGAACACGTTACGTAAAATAACGCCTTTTGGCGCTTCTTGCGATGCCGAACAGCGTTAGATTGTTTTACTGTATTATCCTTTCTCAAACTAGAGTTGTCGTTAAGCATATCGCATGGCATATTGAACTTTACACGTTCGACATCTAAATAATAATTGACGACGTTTGCTTATCGCCTTTCCTTCCGATCCCTCGCATTTTCGAGATAATTTATCCTCACCCTAGTCTCGTCGAACGATCCGGTTGCAGATGACGGGCAATATACTGCTCGAAGGTGCGCATGAGGTCTGAAAAGGATGGGCGCAGACTCGGCTCCCGCATCCAGCAGGACCGAATCAACCGAGCGAAGAAACGAGGACACGAGCGCGGGATTGAAGGGCGTAAGTCATTATTGAGGACGCCCAGTGCCACCTGAATCTGCGTCATGCCGTCGTACGGGCATTGACCCGTGAAGATCTCCCACACCACGATGCCAAAAGAAAACACGTCCGCTTTTTCCGTGTATTTGCGGTTGCCAAGTACTTCCGGTCTGTTAAACAATCACGTAAGTGCCTCTTCAAGATCTAAAAAAGAAACCAAATTTAAAAATCACGTACGCCATCCATTGTACAGTGCCACAGTTGCCAGTCATCGTCTGGATTTGTGCCTTGACGCGTGAGAGGCCAAAATCTGAAATCTTGATCGAGTAGTCGCGCTCAACGAGTAAATTAGGACTTTTCATGTCTCGATGGAGGATTGGTAGCTCGAATTGGTGCAGGTAGCTCATACCACGGGCTGTATCAAATACAAATTGAGCACGCATCTCATCTGTAAGTTGTCGCCGTCGTGTACGTAATACCGCCCAGAGTGAGCCTTGTTCCACGAGCTCGATCACTAAAGCTCGGCTTTCGGGGACCAAACAGGCCCCTAACAGCATGCAGATGTTGGGGTGGTGCAGACAACTCATGATTTTTACTTCCGTCTCAAACTCTCGCACGACGTCAGCACTCAAGTTTTGTCGGACGAGCACCTTCACAGCCACGTCTTGACCCTTCCACGAAGCCTTGTACACTTTTCCAAAAGCCCCTTCACCAATCACACGACCAATGATGACGTCAGCCATGTTCACATTCTGGTGCGGCTTAAGGAATTGGTCTTCTTTGTACAAACAATCGCTTGTTCCTGATTCCGACTCGGGCTCCTCCCGTGTCATGATGGCATTCGTTTGTCGTTGACGCTGGCTCGAATCCTTATCAGGGGTAAACCAATCCGAAAGATAAAACGGAATACCAGCTTCTCGAGCACCGTCTAGTCTCATCGAATTGTTACTACCCTCATCTGCCATGCAAGACATAGGGGTATCGCTGTCGACGTCTGTGAAACTCCTCTCTAAGCACGGCGACCTGCAGACACTGTTATGATAGAAAGCACTGCCTTCCTGACCCAGCTGCCTGGCGAGCGCCTCCATAGCAGCATCTCCCTCGGCCCGGTTTTGTTTCTGCTGACTATGTTTTATATTGCGTGGACGCCGTTGTGTCAGTGACGTCTCTACGTCCGCTGTCACTTCGACAGGTCGCACTTGAGTGTAGTCTAGTTCCATCTTTTGAGTGCGGATGGGAGACCCGCACAGGTGGAAGAAATCGCGGCGGTCGCCAAGGCTGCTGCGGTGTCTGGACACGAATGCCATTCCAAAAACAATGGGTGTAAGTACTTGGTGGCTATGGGGAAGGAAGCAAAGTGAACCTCTGTACATCATGCCCCTTGGTTATCTGAATTGAAACGGTGCGTTGGACGGCTTTCGATAAGTTGACATCCGTTATCCTTGATAAAGGCCAGAGCACTTGATATTTGTAGGAGATTGTTACATCGATAAGGCACTTTGACAAAGTTGCTGCCCTCATCTAAATACCTCAGACGCTTACTTCAATATGACATAACTCAACCCGCGTCATATGGATCGGGGGTTTCAGCTGCATTAGAACAACGCGGGGAAGCTGGAGATGGTGATGTACTGGCCTTAACGTGTTGCTCTCTCTTAAACACGTCATCACTTATTTTCGAGTTGAGAGCTTGCGATTTCGTCGGAGTGATGTTATCATTCCGCCGGTTGCCACAATGTACAAACGACAATCAAATCATAGTCACATTAGTTCTCTACAGTAGCTATACTGATATACTTGCATGCTCGGATTCTATCAGTAATGGCAGAAGATATTTCTCGTCAATAATTGATCATTGGGAGAATATCAACCTCTGCAGCTTGCTTCAAGTCACTGATACAAAGACGGTGTCTCCCAAGCGTCCGACTAAATTGCGCCAACGTAAACTAGAAGTGACTAATCAGTTCTAGCTGTGCTTTCTTCGCCTGTCTGTATTCGGCGTATGCACCAAATCTCGTCTGCATTTGAGCCAGTCGTGCTTAATTTATCAGAACAAGTAAAACGATTGTGCAAAGTGTCTTTGTAAATGTAGCTTAGTTAGGAGTACTAAGTACATGTATATAGTCTAATACTCCAGTACCACACTAGAACGATGAAATAGAATCCAACATTAAACGACAAAGCTTTCCGGTTGATTTTCTCAATATCCGCTTGTACCCTTTGTACGCAGCTGAGACACACCAGTTAGCGCTGAAATTTTAATAATGTCACTGCGACCTCGTCTACGACCAAGACGACCAATATCCCATCATATAAGCTAACCAGTTCTTATCTTCTTGGATGTGGGGGTGATATCCGACACAAGATATACGTACCAAAAACAGTAAAATATTTTTTGCTTCATGTCGCGTGTGGGCGGTCAAATGTGCTCTTCTTCAACATAAGGTGATACAATAATGGGAGCTTTGTAACAACTGACCACAATCTTCGTTCTAAATGATGCCGCAATCCCATGCCATTTGAAATTGCAGAAATGAGCTGTTCTTCACCACCCCCACCTGTAATAACGATTCAAAACCTATCGACTGAAACAGCTTCGTTGCCGCAAAGGAATCATTCCTAGGTACGTAGGCAACTAACGCTTGTGGGTGTACTAGCTGGTGTGCATAACTGGCGTGAATGTTCTACAACGCAAAACGGTCAGCAACTTCATTGTACAACCAACCACACTGACTCTTTTCACCTCGACGACAGCATGGAGTAAGCGTCGTCCGTAACCCTGTCGCCGCTTATTCTCGACGATGCCAAAGTACTCGATCAATGCCACTTGTCTTCCGCTTTCTTCGTTAGCAGAGCGCCAGCGCGCTACACCAATCGGACTATCCCCAACTAATACAGTAACACTTCATTAGTACATTATTAAATATTCGATACCATTTTAATGCTTCACCGAATGCGACAGAATGGCATGATGCCGCGTCGTCCGACACTATACTTGTCATAGTAGAGAAAATTCTTCGCCGCAATAATGGAACAAATGTCCACAGAGTCAAATTTTCTTGGTGTGGTGCAGTTACAGTGCGAGCAACTACCACATCCTGCTCTTGATAGTCGAAGTGCTGCACCGTGAACTTAAACGCCGTAAATGAGATCTACATAACAGAACACGAGCGCATCCAATATGCCATCACTTCAGCCTCAATACCTTATCGCTAGATTATCAACAGACACCTTGAAGCAATTGTATGAGCGACTTTTGCCGGTATGGCCGCAAAAGGAGCACTTGACACCCTGCAACACGAACGAAACCCATTCGATTCGTTGCAAACTTAGTCATTAAATGATCAATTAAGAGATGAACATTAGTAGTGATATAGCGAGGGAGATGGTTACGTACTTGCTCGTGAGTATGCCCGCAGATGCCGCAGTATGGCGCTCCAGTGTTATCGTTAGCTTTCATTTTTGTACAAAAATCGGCACAAAAAACCTTTTTTCAAAAAAAAATAAAAATGTCGCTGCCGGATGCGGACGAAGCGAGTCAGATATCGGCGCAGCTTGCGACGTTAGAGCAGCAGCGGGCACAGGGAACTCTGCCCTATGATGATACACCGCTTCGATTATACAAAATGAAAGCGGGTGGCTTTGTACGGGTCCTGGATCAGTACCCAGAGCCCATTTCTCAGGGGATGGTACGGATAGAACACTTGAGAATATACTTGATTTTGTGCTAATTAGCTGTTGGAACTTGCATTAGCTAGAAGTGATTGATTCATTTATTAACGAAAAAGCAACAAAAACATATTTAGAGCTTACGAAGGATATAGGGAAGAAAGAAGAAGAACAAGAAGAGGAGAAGGCCGAAGCGATTCGAAAAGATGCTGTAGCTATCGAAACAGGGACGAAACAGTCTGACGATGAAGAAAAACACGTTATTGTTGATGATGTGAACGTTGTGGTAGCATCTCCTAGTGCCAACACGCTTGTGGAAGAGGTTAATGTCGATCAGACGCAACCGAGCAGCTCCTCTTGTGTGGAGATTGCACCACCATGGGAAGTGGGAATCTCGGTGAAGAGTCCCCAAGATTTAATTACTCAGAAAGAGCCGGTGAGTAAATGCTTGGCAAAACCGGCAACAGTGAAGGATCAGGCAGCAATAGTGGACAGCGTCAACGATGAGCATCGAGTCGCAGAGATTAAAAACGAATTATTATCTGAACATGTGGATCATGCAACGTTATTTGAGCAGTGGCCACCTCAACTTTACGAACGACGAAAACTGTGGTTTGTTCCTCGAAGATCTGGTAGAAAGACTAGTGTTATTGGGATGGAAAATAAGCCCGTCGTGTATTGGATGCATAATACGCTGCGGGTGACGCAGGGAAATTTTGGGTTGGAAGCCGCCATTATGCTTTCACGACGCTTAGCTGCACCATTGGTGGTTATGTGTCTTGTGTCAACTTCTATCATCCACCCTGTTCGTCACGCAACGACAGCAAGCGATGCATACGCGAGATACTCGTTTGTCGAGTTGTATCAACAGTTCAAGCAAGCTGGGGTACCGTTCTTCGGTATTACAGGGCAAGAAATGTGCTCGAAACTAGAGGATCAGCATTGCCTCTCATTAAAGCCGAACCCGCTGTTTGAGCTACTGAATGCATTTAAACCTTATGCAGTTGTGGCAGATGCCATGTTTGACCCCACAAGCAGGAGGGATTTGGTGCACTTAGCCCATTATTTAGAACTGAATCGCTCATCTTGTTCGTGGTCTTTTCTGTCTATGGATTCTTTGACATGTTGCCCCGCTTACCAGTTGTCAATAAAGATACAGGGTACACTCAAGCCTGGTACTGATTTCGCCAGTGAAGAACAGTTCGAAGCCGAGTACGCACGAATAGCTAAGTCGCACAATAGTACGTACGTCTTTAGTTCCTTGCCTCGTCACGGCTCACAAGCTTCACTCGAAAATCAACGACGCTCAAAGATGTTGCAAACTGTTTTGCAACGACTTCACTTGGAAGAAGTAGACTGGGAAGTTGTCAAGGCAGAAAATGCGCAATCAAGTACCCAGATGCGGCGATTTAGTGAAGGAGAAGGACTACAAAAGTTAAGTCAACTTTTATCAGTCTCAGACAAACAACCAGCGATTCAAGCCGAATTGCGCGGTGGAGGAATTCTGAGTCTGTTACCTTTTATTCGCCATGGTACACTTTTTGCTGGCTACATTTTACAGCGGATACATGAAGCAATAACGTCGAGTGCAGCAGTAACAACCCCGCGAGAACGAAAAGCGCTCGCGATGCGAAAGGTAAGGAAATTGCAAGTCAGTATTTTTTTGTTGCAGAGTTTTCATTTGAGCGATTATTTTCCGTTAGGTTATGCGATCGCGAGCGATGAACCACTTAGGCAAAGAACGCGATTATGCTCTGTATCTATCTCTGTGGTCAGCTGTTGCAGCTGATGAGAACGGCTTAGCTACACCTGACACTGCATTGCTCTCTACCAGCGAAATAGTTGCAGGGTTAAAGATTTCCGCACCTCGCACCTCTTCGTTGTATGTTGACGTTCTTCATACTGATAATGTGGAGTAAGAGGATACTAATGGAACTTGCCGCTCTGTTTAGGGAGACATATTGGAAGCTGCTGCCTGTTTGGGCTCGAAGCGCAGCCAGAATCACCGAAAAAAACTCTAATGACGCGGTGATGGGAACAGCTAACTATGATCCGTACGAGCTCGAAAGTGCGCGAACTAAAGATGTCTACTGGAATGAGATCCAAAAGCTGCTGGTCGAGCAGCAGTATTTGCATCCTCTTTTGATTGTCTACTGGGCTTACAGAATATTAACGTGGAGTGTGTCTTGTCGAGCAGGAATTGTGGTAAGCTGCAATTTGAGTGATTGCCTCATATGGGCAGCTAATTGTCTTGATACTCATTTTTGGAACTTGTATCTTGCAGACGATAGATTCGCTCATTTTTCAGTGTGCGCTCGGATCAAAAAGTTCTCCCGATGCTGTTTTCATCGTATGGAAACATCTATTTAAGCTCGGATCGAACAGCTCCAATAACGGGAAGTCAACAAGCTCAAACTTAGCAGATCTTCGTCACTTTCAACATAACCTAGAGAACGAGCTTGCTTCTCAACCCAAACTGCAGCTACGTCCATGATGGAGGAAAAGCCGTGCATTATTTATGATAATTTGTGAAAAATGGGTCATGCGTTCTTTTGTAAGCGTTCATTAATGCCCCGCACAGGACCATTTCACAAACAGCTCGTTCACTCGAGTCAACGAGCTGATCGAGAGCCATTTACATTGGCACGCGTATGCTACGAATTCTTGTTTGTTACAATGAAGTTAGTATCTATACCCACAAAAGATAAGCATAAAGCATATAGTTATTGGTCTTACCCGGAGCAATTTCCATCTTGACTCGTAGTTTTGCCTCGCTAGGCATATTTTCGCGGAAGAACATGTAGTCAGCACTAGCATCCCATTTTCTGTAGCACGTTAAAACATGGTTGGTTTTCTGGAGGTTGCAGTTAAGGCAGAAGACGTAACTGACTTGCCGGGAAATTGCATCACTTTGAAGTCGCAGTCGTTGCAGCGGAGATTCGAGCATACGCTGAGACTAGTACTGTCAGTCGAGATTTCCTACTTCGCGGTGTATTAAAAAGATGACTCACTTTCGCGATGAGAATGCAGTACTGAGTCCACGGTTGGCATGTACGCCGTCCATGAGCACTTGAGAGCACCTACATAGAAAAAAGACATGTATAATAAATACATAACGGTAAAGTTGTGAATAGCAGCGCAACGCGCATAATAAAACGAACTTTTTAAAGCCGCCATCTTGAAACTCGGATCTCGTGTCCGAAAATGAGTCGACGATAAATTTCGATGTCTGCATCGATCGCGGGTAAGCAACAATGGGTTTGTCGTCCTCATCATCAAGCATTTCCAACAAGCTGTCCAGTTCATTTCTGCCCTTCTACGGGGTACAGTACATAGTCGTCAGGGAAGTGCCAATATCATAACAACCAAAGACCACCACACACAAATCGCACCAGGCTGTTGTTATCCGACTGAGTACTTTCAGGGGGGCACCCCATAATGGAGTTGGTATAATTGATATTTGCTGCTTGGTCTCTAGTTTCTCGCCCTTTCATAGCGTCCTCGACCTCATTGAGCAAGTCCTGAAAGTTCATGAGCCGTCGTAGTTTAAGTGGCGCTTCGTTAGAAAATTTGACTTGACTGTCACCCTTACCCGCTGCAAACTATCAATAGCATAGCTTAAGCGGAAACGTAAACTGTTCGGATTTATTACGCTTTATTTGCTATTAGATTGGCACTGACTTTGCTAACGAGGTAGAACGAGTTGTCCTCGTAGCTATGATCTTGAAAATCCTCCATCGTGAAACTTTCAATAAGTTTTTTCCAGCCAAATGAAGCGATTGAAAATAATGCAAACAGCGGTCTGCTCATACCAGAAATGACGGTGAGAGATGTTCGAAACCTCAATTCAACCATTATACCTTGTAATGAGATCAAGCCAACCACTAAGCGGGGCGGCACCATTCACATAATAAATGTATAAAAACGCATCATGCCGTACACCGTCAATTAGGTAGTAATCTGCCGAATATTCAACAATTCAACAGTAAGAAACAAGAGTCTATCCCGTTTTCCTGCATTAATCAAACCGTACCCTGCAGATACCGCAAATTCCGAAAACCGCTTTTTTCGTAAAAATGTCTCGCACTCAAGTTGTCAGCCTTCACATGTAGATAAACTGCTCCACAATGTGGTTGACGATAGGCTTGAGCAATGCATTCTTGTAACAGCGCCGATGCAATACCTCTCCTTCTAGCAGCCGACTTTGTGCCCAATGTCAAAATGTACATTATGTGAGTGTGTTCCATGTCATCGGGTGCAATCAAATCCCGGTCCTCTACTTTACTTAAAGGGAGCGTGCTAGCTGTCACCGCCCCAAGAATACTTTCATTTCGTTCGTTCCTTGGACTGGGCACTACTGGTTCTATCGATGGTCGCACCTCCACCGCAAGACGCGTAAACAAAGGACCACCCATCTCCATCCAAAGACCCTGCGCTGCTCCGTCATAAAATGCCTGATTATAGCGGATTGGAAACCATTCCTCATGCAACTGGCGTACTTGCGGGATGTCCCCAGAGTCCAATTCCCGAAAGTAGATGACGCGTTCGGATGACACCTGCATCTTTGTGGCTTCTACGTCTTCCACTTCGTCGTCAATTTCCAAAACTACTACGTGTGGAACCATCTCTTCTGTTGTTGGCACTGCTGTACTATTGAGCGACGCGCTCTCCATCTTTGGATAGAGCTCCATCGACTGAAATGCTGAATGTCTGGGTGACAGTACTGTCGCGTATTCCTCGAATCCTGTGAGAACATATATTTGGTGTTTCATTCTACATCTACTTTCATTGTGGAAGTAAAAAGTATAGATACGCAGCCTGTGAGAATTGATCGTCTATTTTTTGAAAAAAGACGCGATGGTTTTCAGTCGCTTCTTGCTTGACTTGACACTGGACGTTTTGCACCTGCCGGAAACCACCGACAAAACAAGTTGTAAGATTTTCTTAACACCCGTTGTGATGCCTAGTTGTTGCATCTCTGCTATTGACAGCCAGCGCAGTCCTGCTGACTTGGCTGCTGGCATGAGCTCAGGCTCACATGTAAAGTGCAGGTGCTCGATACCCATGTAATGCTTCACGTGCGAGAAGATGTGCGTAAGCTCGCCGACCTCACGACGCTGGTGTGACACGTCTCCGGATTGAGAGAGCATCGACTTGTCAAGTATGTCCAGGAGTCGTGTGTCCATGAATGTCTTTCGCTTCGAATAGGGAGGTATCTTGTTACCATCGCTCATCTGTTGCGCAAAACACGATAGGATCGTAAGAAAAGTGGAACGCCCGTTGTATTGCTGTATGTATTGAACCTTGCTATGGAGAAACTCCCACTGGCCAGCTAACAGACCTCCCTCTGGACGTTTGAACATTAGAAACTTCCAGTCTGATGGAGGAGTATTCTCGCTGCTTTTTGTCGTTCTTCGCTTGCCTCTTGCTGACGTTTGTAGTGCTTCGGCCGATGAAGACACCACTGTAACGCAAATAACTTCCTCTTTCGAATCATTTTTCTTCGCCTTCAGAGGATATCTGGTCACCTAAAGTCGAAGAAAACGACACCAAATGGAGTAGTGGTTACATATTTGTCGGAGAGTAAGCTACACGAAACTCACATCTGTCGGAGGTTTGTCCCACTCTGCAATACGTGTGTAGTCACAGATAGAACATGTAGTGCTAAGCTTATCAGTTGCCTGGGAGGAAGTAACAAATTTGCTATTTGCTTTAACTCCATCTTTCTCTTCGTATGCAAGACACAGCGACTTCACAGGACAGTCTGAGCACAGAGGGTTCTACATTCACAACAAACATTCTTCATAACGATTTCCCCCGTGAAAAGCTTATGGCAGGTTTACTACCTGGACTGTACACATAGTGGCCCCCAATTCCATCAGTGCCTGGTTCAACGCTCCCGGGTGATCGCACTCACCGACAAGTTCATCAGCGGCCTTCCACGTAAAATTAATGAGTTGTTTGTTCTTTGAATCCGCTCCTACAGCTCGCATTCGTGCCATTACTCTAATAACGTTGCCGTCTACTAAAGGCTTGCGTTGCCCAAAGGCAATGGACGCGATTGCTCCTATCGTACAAAATAAAGCTCATCATCACCAAAGCAAAAGACAGCAAGAAAGAGTTTGCTCTTTCTTCAAACCTGCCGTGTATGGTCCGATCCCAGGAATAGCTAGCAATTGGTCAACTGTGGGTGGTAGCTCGCCCTTGTAGTTCTTCACTACGTATTTCGCACCAGCATGCAACATCTTAGCACGCCGGTAATACCCTAGTCCAGCCCACAAAGCATTCACTTCCTGCAACCACATCAAAATTCACTACATATTTTCAATATCTAATCGCTTGAGCACACACTAGCCACGCACATCTTCACTTGCTTCAGCAAGGGCGGTAACTGTTGGAAATCTATCAATCCAGCGCAAGAAATAATCCACCACGGTATCGACACGAGTCTGCTGAAGCATGATCTCTGATACCCACGTCTCGTAAGGTGTCACTTGTCTTGGCTTTGCTTCATTTTTGTCTTCTGTAATAGAACCAGCCTTATTTACTTCCTCCTGCTGGACTTGCGGCATTTTCATAAATGCATCTAGGCCAATTTTCTTACTTGCACACAAGTTCGCTTTCGTTCGGCTGGTATGTTTTGCCGTCGTCAAATATGGAGGTGGATCACCTCGCCACGGAAGTTTTCGGCGGTTCGCGTCATACCACTTAAGTAGCTCTGTGCGAATGGCCAGCAGCTCCGATGGCTTGAAATCGTGTCGCGCAACTTCGTGTAGAGTGCACGAATACTTCAAGTCGCATTCAATTGCATCAGAAGCTTCTTTTTTGATCAGATCCTCGATGTCTGGTTGACTTGCAGAATCAGCGTTGGTCATCTTTTCCTTTAATACTACTTCGTAGTGCAATTCTACTTCGAAGTACTACTACAGTAGTAGTGTGTGTTAGTGTAATTGATAGTGTAACATAATTCAATTATTTTTTGTTTTGTACGTCAGTTAAACATCAGTTTATGGAAGCACAACAAAGGAATTTATGATTCTTAAAAAACACGTTATATGAAACAAAAGTATCAACGATAAGTGTCAAATATGGGCCTCGCGGCAAGTCTGGCCCGTTTGGCCACATGTCTTGCATGCCCTCTCACTTCCCTGAGTTACGAATCTACTTGGTACGCGGTCGCTTTCGAAGGGTATGTTGTGGAGGTGGGAGCTCTTTGACAGGAACGTCGTTTACCGAACCATCAGCGCCAATGGCAAAGTCAGCCTCCTCGTAGTAGCCCACAAATACTTTGCAGACTTCTCTCGCCGCTAGCATTTCGGGCCCTGATTTCAATACCAACCGGACAAACAGCAATATAAATTGGTGGTTCGATGTCTTCAGCATGTCCCACATCTGTTCCAGAAAAGATTTTGTTCATGCTCTTCAGCATTTCGGTGTTGATATCATGAACTTTAGCAACAGTTATCTGAAGATACGCGTCATTGCCCGACTCGAGCTTCACGTTCTGTCAATATTATGACACGAAGGGAACCAGTACGAATTCTGCTTCTGGTCTTCCACGCCTTCAAATACCTTTCGTGATCCGCTTCCGTTCCATTACAAACGGCTCTGCCACTTTTTAAGCAACTCACTCCACCTCCAAACGTCGAGGTTTGTTTCCCTCTTTGGGATCATATTCCGACATTAAAGAGTCAGCCTCCTCTCGGCAGCAAGGCGATGTATATAAAGCTTGAGAACACTTTCAATTCGTGATTCATGTCCAGGAGCTTGTGCCCAATGGTAGATTGTAGACAGCGCACCCGACCGGAGTCTTACAGAAAGAGAAAGCACCGCATATGTGGAGTCGATAACTTGCTGCCAATACTCTCTAGCGAGAAAATGCTCTGTTCTGCTGACATCTTGGACAAACATTCGACGTAAATAATCAACTTGCGATCCCCCTGAGAATGCACCAGATGGGGAAAGAATTCTCCACTCGTGTGATCGCATCATTTATTCTGTAGCGTATGTCATTAGGTGTAGGTCGTGCAAACTCAAGCACGTTCCCACCAGAATAGTAGAATCGTTCTTTTCCGTCGTCATCCTTAATCTCGAAGAGGGGACTTCCTATCAGCTGCAGATTCTTCTTTGACCAACAAGGCAACAGACAGCAGTACGCATACTCGCTTTCTTGAGACTTCAAATCCACTTGCTGCGACGTTGTCAGCATCCTGAACGTGCGGAGGCCCTCTTGATACCGAAATCCGTCCAACAACAGCCACACATTTGACATCCCAAGGCGGTTCCACAGCTTGCAATATATAGCTTTGGCTGTCAAATCTTCACACTCAGGCACTGAAAAGTACACAACTTTTCTATCCTCGTAACCCAGGTAGAAAAGGCAGTTCTCCTGATTCTGCTTCAAAAGCCTTCTAACACCAACACATTTTTATTGTGCTTGAACACCAGATATTGCCATCACGCACAAAATCGTCGACTTGCCAATACCCGGCGAGCCCACGACAATACTTTTCATGTCCGCGTGCACATTGATGTTACCAGGTCTAGACTCCTGAAACCACCTGTCGTCAAGAATCAAAACCACCTTTCCTCCAAGCGCCAAAAGATCTTCCCACGATTGGTGCATCCGCCCAACTTTTTTATAAACGTCCAGATCCAAGCAACGTTGTGTACAGCGCCAACGTTCAGTCTTTGAATGAAATGCATTCCTCTCCATACTTCTCCGATTTATCCAGATCAGTAAAACGTGCTATTACACTGGCTACAGTCGTTGGTATAGTAGCGGCAGCTTAGGGCAGCGCAGGCAGTGTCAAACTTCTCGTCATGAGGCGTAAATAGTAGGTTCCTGTGAATTTTGAAAAAAAAGTGGGGATTTGTGGTGGAAACTGTGGGGTCCTGTGTAGTCTATAATATTATCCGAAAACAATTTCGCCGACTTTGGTGGGGAGGTTGTAGCATTTGTGTAAGATTTGGTTATGGCAAGTAAGGAACAAGATTATCTTTGAAGGTTGGACGCAGACTGTTGGAATTTTGGATGAAGTGAAAACTGACGTTAAATTCCTGCTAACGAGATATCGTGGTTTCTATGCATATTGTGAATTTTAGGTTAAGTAGTATTTTAGCCAAAACTACACTTAAATTTTACATAATATATACTTTTATTTTTGTCGAGTAAAACAGCACTTCGGACACCTACGTCCTGACCACTTCCGCACGCCTGGCACTAAAACGCCAGACACTTGAGTGGAGAAGACACGCATAGCAGACGAACACACCCTGTACTAACCGATAGGGCTGTTGGAATTCGAAGACATGTTTCAGTGAAAATGAAATTCCAAGTTTGCAAAACAGCGGGGACCACTACATGCGAATTTTAGGTTATAAAGTACGATTCAGAACTTACAGTTAATAACTTAATAATACATTTATTATCTTTTTTACCTTACAAACCTACGAGCGGTCACCACAAGTGGCGGTGCGGAGCAGAGCGCCTCTATAGTCTACCGGACAAAGTTGGACGCCTAAGTGGAAAAACAAGAGTGCACGCAGTTTCTAGCCGGATTGCGGACACCGGATACTACATTGCTGGTGTCTGCTGCTTAGGATAAAGCCGATTTTCCTACAGGTTATGAGCCCAAGACACTACGGGCTCTAACCGCATAATTTACGCTACTGGAAGTGATTGAAATTGAAGTTTTTTCTCGATACGATTTTGTTTCTCGTTTTGATTACTGGAAACTATCTCGTTTTCTCGTGTGGATTGTTGTTACTTTACGACTACGTTTTAATTTTCAAATTTTAAGTTCTCGTTCTCGTGAAAGATGGATGATGAAAGGCCGAAAAGGCAGAGACGAACATGGAGGTTATCTTAGAATACCTCAAGCGCATGGACCGGCCCCTCGAGGCAGTTGAAGAGGCGCGGTCGCAAGGGTCGGCTCCCAGCCCGTCGACAGGGTCCAATAAGGGATCCGAGTACGCGAGTGCGTTTAGGGACACCCTGAAAAACCACGGGCCGTTCGGGATGAAGATGACCCTGAACGACCTCGGTGGTGAAGACGGTATTGGGCGCGGGGGTGGTCTGAGGGGCGGCGAAGAGGCCCCACCACCGATGCAAGCACCGGGGTTGAACATACCGGGGATGGCGGCCGGAATAGGATGCCCGGAGTGGCAGCCGGCATGGGTGCGCCTGGGAATTTAGGCGGCAACCCAGTGGCGGATGTGAACGGGGTTAAAATCAGGGCTGGCAAGCATAGGTTTAAATACTCTAGGTTTTAATCAGGTTTGGAATAAAACCTAAAATTGAATGCGCTGGCAGAAGTAGGTTTTAATCGTAGTAACCTCATATATTTACTAGACTCAATTGCAGAGATCTTATCGCCACTTTCTCGTTGAGTCCCGAGCGCCAAATATAGCTAATAACACAGAAAGTAATAATCAGATAGACTTCTCGTAAAATTGAATCTTTTTCTTTTTAAGGAGGGGTCATGCTTGCCTTAACGTGTGGGTTGTGGAAACTGCGCAATCTAGGTTTTATTTAGGTTTTATTCAGGTTTTATTCAAACCTACTTTCCGGTTTCAAAAAATTTAGGTTTTTACCAGCCCTGGTTAAAATCCCAAAGTTAACCGTGCAAAATTTTTCTGGAGCCGGAATTTACGCAGGCCTAGGGTCGGGCTTCAAGCAATGGGCATACCTATTCATTGAAGCTGTCGAAGTAGCAGAAATTGCTTCCGGTTTTGTGTGGAATGAGCGCTTGAAGGTCAACAAGTTGGGGGAGCACCTGGAAGGTGTCGCACTCAGGTTCCAGGCCAATATTGGCACCTGGTGGCAGGTGTCACCAGGTTTGTACTTCGTACTGGAACAAATGATGAACGCCTTCAAGGTGAACATCTCGCACTACCAGGCAGCTCAACTTTTCACCGCGGAAAAGGACCCCAGAAGGTCCTGGACCGAACATTTCTTGTACCTGGTTGCTTTAGCTCGCGAGAGCGATTCCAGCGAGCGATTAATTGTTGAGAACATTGTGAAATTCGCGGCACCAAGGCTAAGAATTGCGTTGATGGTGCGGTACAATCCGCAAAGGCAGGACTACCTACAACACGCGCAGGAATTGATCTTTTGGGCGCAAGAACTGAACGACGAATCCCACAAGTTCAAGCGTCAAAGTTTCGGGAGACCTGCAGTAAATTCCATAAGCGAGCAGGGCGGTAAACGCGCGTGTTACGGTTGTGGTCTTGAAGGACATATTAAGCGAAATTGTCCGCAGCAAGAGCTCAAGAGAGGACACCATAGGAACGAAAAAAAAACGGGAGCGACAAGGCCCAAAAGATTCGGAGAAACGTTTCGTGTTATCCACAAGTGAAAGCGCGGCAGAAGGTGTCGAAAGAAAGTTTTCGAAGAAAATTTGTGGATTGTGGATAGTGGAGCGAGTCGGTATTTAATATCCGACGAAGGTCTCCTGGAAAACGCGCGTGAATGTGGTCAAAATGACGCGCTAACGCTCCCGGATGGAGGGACACTGCAGGTGACCAAGGTTGGTCAAGTTACGTTGTGTACAAGCGCTATTTCTGGAAGGAACACCAAGATTACACCTATGGAGGTCTTCTTTGCGCTAAAATTGGCAAAGAACCTCATATCCCTGGGCTGTTTACGTAAGAAAGGGTGCATTTTAAGAGATAATGGAAAGAAAATGGAATTAGCCTTTCGAAATCAAGTCTTATTCGATGTTGAAGTTTACGGTTCTGTGTTTGTGGCTTATTTGCGTGCGGACAGACCGCTTGATTGCGCCAAAACATTCTCGAATATGGTCATGAATGTAGCCCAAAGTGATGTAGGGGATGAAGTGCAAGAAGGCACCCTACATCACTTCCATGCGCGGCTCGGGCATATCTCCTACGACGCAGTCGAAAAATTGGCCCGAGATCCGAGGTCAGGCATCAAAATTACGGACCATTCACGTCCAAATTGCCTGACCTGCGCAGAGGGAAAGGGGCACAAGTCGAAACAGCCCAAGCAAGACTCTGGAAAGCACACACAATTGATCGCGTGGGTGGGGTGATATGCAGCGATTTGAAAGGCCCGATAACCCCACGCGATCGGCGTGGAAATAGATTTCTCGTAGTGTTTGTGGATCACTACAGCAATTACGTGCGCGTTTTTGCGGCACGAACGAAAGATCGTGCCGCAAAGATGTTCGAGCATTTCTTATGCTGGTTTGAAAAGAATTCGACTGCCGTATTCACGTTTTGCGCACAGACGGTGGAGGAGAGTATCGGACCGTCGATTTATTTTGCAAGCAGACGGGTGTGCGGCGCCAGATTACTGAGGCCGGCACACCAGCGTCAAACGGCAAGGCCGAACGAATGAACCGGACCATTTTTAACATGGTCCGGTGCATGATTTTTGGATCGGGTGTGCCCTTAACTTTCTGGACGGAGGCGGCGGAGTATGCCACGTACATACTCAACCGCAGGCCGACCAGGGCAAACCCTGGAAGGGCACTCCCGATCCAGATGCTTACGAAAAAACCGACGAATATTGGAGACATTGTGGTTTTTGGATCCCCGTGCATGGTATACAGGGATCCGCGTTCGAAATCGCTTGCGAAGCACGCAGAGAGGGCTCTGATTTTGGGGAAAAGCGACGAAACAAAAGGATACAAAGTTTTGTTGATCGTGTCGTAACGACTACAAGACACGTTACGCAGATTGAAACTCTGAGTGACACCGCAAACAAGCAAATCACAAAGCTGCTGAGTGACCCCGAAGAAGGGGCACCTGAACGCGAAGCGCATGCGAAAGCCGCGAGACCCAAGCAAGATGGGTCCACAGGGCGCGTCAAGGAACGTGAACAGGCTGGAACACGGAAGTCAGGCCGCAAGATGAAGGCGACACCGAAGGCGGCGGCGCTCGAGAAGTTAAGACAAAAGGGGAAGGCAAAGAAGAAACCTGAGGACCGGGTAGGCATTTCGGAAGGAGACAAAACCGAAGGTGCCCCGGCAGGACAAGTACCAGGCGCAGCGATCCCGAAAACTTTAAGTGAAGAGGAAGAAAATCTCCTGTGTGCTTTTGCGGTTGTCGAGTCGGGGGCGGGTGAAAGCCGTGCAGCGGCGTCCGAACCCGACCCGACGAGCTATTTCGAGGCCCATAAGGGCAAGTTGTCGAGCGAATGGAAAGAAGCAGAAGACGCCGAATAACGATCTCTGCAGAAATTGGGGACTTGGAAAATTGTCCGGAAGAGGGACGACAAGAAACCCTTGCCCACGAAGTAGGTATACAAGACCAAGATGAAGGCTGATGGGACTGTTGAGCGCCGAAAGGCTCGGCTCGTAGCCCGGGGCGATCGCCAAATTTTCGGTGAAGATTATTTCTTTACTTTTTCAACGGTGATGGATTTAAATAACGTGAAGATGATTTCGGTTATGGCAATCATCTGGAAGGTGCCTGCACGGCACGGTGATGTTCCTAGCGCTTACCCGAAGGCAGCTACAGAAGAATATTGTGAAATACATCTAAAGGTGCCGAAAGGAATGGAGATACCGAAAGAAAAACTCGAAGAACTAGGCACAAAGACGGAAGTTGAAGTGGTACTGAAGTTGGAAAGAAATCTCTATGGATTAAAGCAGGCAGGGCGTCTCTGGTACGAGTTACTGAGAGACACCCTTGTGGAGTTAAAGTTCATGCAGTGTCTCACTGACACTTGCATTTTTGTCCGAAGTGATGACAGTGGTTCGGTCCTAGTGGGAGTCTATGTTGACGACCTACTAGCGACCGCCACTGATGAAAAATTGGTTGAAAATTTCTTTAAAGAAATGGCTGTTCTGGAACTGAAAGACCTTGGAAAGGTCGAGAAATTCTTGGGTATGCGGATCGGAGGAGATCCGGAGACTGGATATTGGATTGACCAAGAGATTACAATTGACGAAATGTTGGATAAGCATGGCCTCAAGGATGCGAACATCGTGAGGACCCCAGTTATGGAGGATGAAATTCCTGAAAGTTTGGACTCACGCCTAACGACGATTAAGGACGGAAAAAAACCTACAATCAGGGAATTTCAATCGTTGAATGGCAGTCTATTGTGGATCTCACGGTGTTCGCGTCCGGCCATTGCATTTTCAGTGCACAAGGTGACGAGGCGGACACATGCGCCGACATTTTTCGATTTCAAAATGGCGAAGCGAGTCGCAAGGTACCTCAAGGGTACAGAGACTCTGAAATTGAGACTGAAACATGATGGTGGCGAAGCTATGCCTGTGCGCATAGTTAGCTACAGTGATGCTGATTTTGCGGCCGATAAGGGCGATCGCAAAATCATCAGCGCGAGTGTGATTTTCGTAAATGGCATTGTGACAGGATGGAGTTGCAAGAAGCAAGGTGCAGTTGCGCTTTCGACAGCCGAGGCAGAATTCGTGGCTGCCGCTGTCGGTGGAAAGCAAGCTCTGGGGATAAGAGAGTTGCTTGGTGAAATTGGTGTAAATTCACGGGCGCCGATTGTCTTGAAGATAGACAATCAGGCTGCCGTTAAACAATTGTTAAATGAAGCAAGTGGTGCAAGTACAAAGCACGTTGATGTGAAATTGAAGTTCGTGAAAGATTACACAAGGAACGGCAAGATGAGGCCGGAGCACGTATCGAGTGCTGATATGGTGGCCGATCTTTTGACGAAAACGTTGAGCGCTGCAAGTATTGGAGAGTTACGTGACCAAATTGGATTGATTTAAGTTTTCTTTATTGATTCTTATCGGTTGTGGTTGAAACTAGCTGGCATCACAAAGCTGGATGGTATAGAATGAAGTTACGTACCTGTGGCGATGTGGAAAATTGCATGTGGTTGCATGGAGGTCCCGGAGTTTTGGAAGGAGTGTTGGAATTCGAAGACAGTTTTCAGTGAAAATGAAATTCCAAGTTAGCAAAACAGCGTGGACCACTACATACAAATTTAGGTTATAAAGTACGATTCAGAACTTAATAACTTAATAATACATTTTATTATCCTTTTTACCCTACAACACTACGAGCAGTCACTACAAGTGGTGGTGCGGTGTAGAGCGCCTCTTTAGTCTACAGGACTAAGTCGGGCATCCAAGTGGAAAAACAAGAGTACACGCAGTTTCTAGCCGGATTGCAGGCACCGGACGCTACATTGCTGGTGTCTGCCGCTTGAAAAACCGACTTTCCTACAATTGACACGACAGCGCATGAACATCTACAAGTGATCTGGTCTAAAACCATAACACAGATTTTAGCGGTGGCTTACTATGAAAAGTGATAACAGGACACAAGAATACGTGGAATTCAATTACAGATTTGTCTGGAATGTTTCCAAGAAGGATAACAGGACCGATGTCATGATCAACGCTTACAATTATCGCCTGGAAATCAGGAAAAAGTCGATCAAAGATAGGTTTACAACCGCTCTTAGGAATTTTATTGTAGCTAATACTTAAGACTAACAACAACGGTTTGATTGATTATTATTTCTTCCTCTGTAATTTCCTCCATAGTTTTAATAAAATGTAGTCCAATTAGTAATTAGCTACTAGGAAGGTAGTCTCCGACATCCTGAACCGTCGAGCGGACTCCTTGTCTGCGATACAGGCTGCCCGAGACCGTCTGGCAGAAGCGAATGCCAGGGCGATACGTCTGATACAGGCCCCCGCGGCTATCAGAAGCGCCATCCGAATTATCTCGACCTGGCCTGCCCCCGTGGTCTCTGTTCCGACTCCACCGCCTACACATTCTTGCCATTTTCTGCTGACTCTGGTGCCGGCATCGAATCATCCTAAGGGAAGGCGTCCCCCTCAGACTTTAGGACTGTCGATGCTGAGGTAACCACGCGGCTCAGGAAATGGGATGCTTCACGGAACCCTAACCATCCGCAACTACCTGCCGGCCTCCTCACCACCCACAAAGGCCCCCCCCGATAAGCGGAGGCAAACGCAGGTCCAGCAGGCTTTCGTCCCGCCCCTCTCAGGCGGCCACTAAACGGTCCAAGCAGTCTTCCTTGTTGGAGGAAGTGTCGAAAGGACCATCCACCGCTTTCCCGGATGAGGAAGAGAAATCAGGCCTATTCGAGGAGAACGACGATGAGGCCTTTACCGAGGACTTTAAAAGCCACCTCATCGGGACGTCTTCGGATTGGATGAGCCAGCCTCGAACATGGGCATGTCTGAGAAATCAGCCAACGAGTCGAAGGAGTCGGTTGAAGAGCCTTCGCCCCTTTGGTTTCCTCGTCGGAAAGCCTTGAGCATTTCAGACTTAAGTGCAGCTCGCCCCTGGTCTGCGGTCCATCTGAAGGCCTGTGTGTCGCTGATTTCACTGGTGACCATATCGCTCGATGTTTGTCTCGTCCAACGTTGTGGATTTTTCCTCCGTCTTCCCGGGCACCCCAGGCTTCGGCCTGGCATTCTGACCTGGTCAATTCTAAGCAGATAAAAGAGGTTATGTTTCTCGAGCCGTGGACCGTATTGGCGACGGATAAGCCCGATATGTGTTTACCCCGCACCGGCTGGTTTGCGGATTTCCATCGTGCGTATGCAGAATTTCTCTTCCGCCGTTGTCGGGCTATTTGGGAGTCGACTCACTTCCTTTACATCTTTGATGGAGCCCAGCGCGAGGATCCCGGCCTGACCGGGTGCCGTGCCCAACGTAAACAGCGCCGCAACAGAGCGGATGAAGGCCCGTTACCAGCCTATTTACCCTCTTTGTCGAAGGAACCAAAGCTGGTCACTACGACCTGGACATATTCCTTTGTCCCATGGTCTTGCATATGGCTAACCGTAAGGTGGAGAGGAGTGGGGAGCCGGCTGAGGACTGAACCTGGTATCCAGGACTAGGTGACCTCAGTCATGCTACCACCCTCCAGGCGTCACTTGACGAGATCAACCGGCAGGATCCTGGGCGTAACCAATATTGACGAGACTCCGACCGCCATCCTGGCCTTCGCGTAACTCGACTCATGAACAAGTTTCGTTATACTGGCCAGTGATGACCTGCATCCCGACACCGGGGCTAGCATATTCCCGTTTGTTTAGTTCGCTCCATTCCACCCATCCATTCGTTGTTGTTTACTTTGCTAATTTGTTATTCGTTCCACCATCCATATCGAAGCGACCTTTTCTCTACTTCCCACTTCTCTCCATAAACCAACCACTTGTCCATATTCACCACTTCATCACCTGTGCTGACCCCATAAGATCTTGTCCAGCATCTGATTGGTTAATTTCCGAACAGATTAATTCCTGTCCACCATTTAATAGGTCGATTAATATCATCTAGTCCGGCTTGGCCTGCAACAGGATGACCTAGTTTTCCGGGTCAGCCCCACTTTCTTCATGAGTCTGCATGACCTCAAATCGATTCCGGCTCGCTCGCTGGCGGTCGAGCTCCTTCATCAACGCCCCCCAATTTAGATCCAGCTCATCCGCCTACGACGGTTCTCCGTAGTTTTTCCACTGTATCAAAAAAATTATGTGGGTCCGGCCAAATCTGATCGTCCTGATCTAACATCCAAAATCTTTTCAACTTCATATTCGTCTGGGTCTAGCGGTTTGTCCCACTATCTTCGGGCAGCAGGGCTTCATCAAAATCGAACCTGTCGTTCCCTGATACTAAGCGAGTACTCGGGCGATCCGGGAAATGTCTTACCAGTTTCAGCTTGGAGACCTGAACTATTGGAAAAACGTTATAATCAGTGCCTGTCGTAACCAACGTAGTAGCGATGCGTTCCGGGTAGTCTGCATGGCCAGCGCAACTGCGAGAGCGGTGAGCGGACATGTTGCGGTTGATGCATCAGGGAATAGCGAGAGGTCGTTCTACTGCGAATTCTTCATCCGAATGAAGCGTATGGAGAGGATATTACAACTCATGGAAATGTTTCTTTTTTCAGATGTGTCAGGTCCGACGATCGACCAAAGAGATACCAGAGTAACGAGAGTAAGGCAGCATCTTGATAATCAGTTGCACTTGTAGCGTGCGCATACATTGTTCTCTTGCAAAGCCAACTAAACTCCAAAACGGTCTAAAAGACTCACAAGAATTGCGCCGCTGGAGTCAGCGCCGACCGCATCCGAAACCGCTGACATCGAGATGGTTTCCTCATGGAGGAATCGCTTGAATGCGTTAGACGCTGTTGCTTTTGTCCTCAACGTGTTGACGGGCTGCAAACTTGATAGGTTCATGGTTCGGAGGATATGCAAATGATTATGCGTTCAACAGTATTTTTCTATGGCCATACCCATATTTTTGCAAGGTTCCGACGAAATACGTCGAAACCGGTCGGAACGAAGTTAAATCTTTGATAAACGGTATGATTGGTCGAAATATAGCCTCTCTTATCCTTACATTGACTGAATTATCGAAAATCTGTTTTGATTGGACAGAATAGCGCATAAAAATGTCATGAGGTGTCGGAACTTTAACGATAGTCAACTATATCCATCCATTGATAAAACTTTAACATTTGAACCGAGCGTGGATTGCTCACCCAACTCTCTTTTTGAACCACCCACCCCTTTTTGTAACTACTGTAGTTTGCTGAGTTTGAAAGGTGTATTCAAGTATCGGTTCTGACAGGTGAGATGTTGTTGAACAAAATTGACTTTTACCAGATGATGGTATTCAGAATACGGGTTCTGATACAGCCACACCTCCTTATGTGGCGCACTCACGACCCAAGAATATTCGAGTGGTTCAGATATAAAAATGGCATCTATGGGGGGGGGTGAGATACGGTAATACTTCGAAGTACAGTACATGTACTTGGACTTTTATGATATCCTACCGAGAGCCAATCGTAACCGGAGACATCATTCAAATTGCTCTTCAGTCAACCAAACGGACTGAACAGTGGGATAGGATCGAAGAATCTGATGTCGGGGGTGCTGGGAAATTTAGATGTCATCAACAAGAGCTAAGCTGGATGTCCAAACGGGGGAAATTTTGTGGAGAAATGACGAACTAAAGCCTGTTTTGGATTCGATGACCCAGTTTGCTGATTTTATGGTCATCTTTGGAGCAGACCGCTTTACTGTGGTCTTGTTGCCAAGAGCATCGTTTGTGGGTTAATAGCATTGGTACAAATTTTGCCTTATTGAATGGGATGATCTTGCAGACGAGATAAACCAGGGAGTCGGCGCCCCTACGTTGTATACGTCTTCAGATAGCGCCGACGTTCAGCCCTTAAGAGCTAAAAATGTATTGGGAGTGTCAGGCTTGCACATGTGCAAACCTAAACGGCGACAATCCCAGCGCTACTTGCGAAGTGTGCAGCATTCTTCGCGTTGCGTGAAACCCACACTAGCTGCCGCGAAAAAAAAGGAGGAGAAAAATGTCAAAAAGTCAGGTGAAGATGGATTTTGGTACCTTGGCCATATGATCTCGCGTCCGTTTGATATCGATAAGGAACATCCGCACAATGATGAAGAATGGTATTTTGCCTGTTTTACCCTCCTTTGCCAGAGATGATATTTAGAGAACCTGACCCTATACAGGGTGGTGTAAGCCATGTCAAGCGCGGTGCTGTA
>MIQA02024316.1:0-17941 GCA_001887855.2 Sclerospora graminicola
GAAACGGGTAACCGTTTCTAAGGCATCCTCCGAGAACTTGCCACGGAGGAGAGTGATGATTTCGGGTCCTATGGTCCGAATCATCTCGGTCAATGTGACCAAAGCACTCGGTGGCCAGTTAGGAAAGTTTTCCATAACTAGGTCGTGCGCGAGCTGGCGCTCACGCTCACGTTCACTGGCTGTTGCCATGACAGCTAGCGGCTCTTAAACCTTCGATCTGCTAGTTAACTAGCGGAACGTGTCAAAAGTGGTCGTTTGGACGGACCACAAAGTGCTACCAGGTGTAACAGGGCTACCTGTTACTGGCTTACACCGTAAGTTGCAATGAGGAAGCGTGCAAATTGTGTAGGACCAAATGTAATTTGGTCCTCCTTAGTTTACTTTAAATAAACTTAGATAGAAAACAATTAATGTAATAATTAACTATCTATTAAGTATATATATAAATATATATACACTTAAGACGTGAGTGCTAGAAGGTAAGTTTAAGAGTGAATATATTTATGGTTGGTTAAGAGCTAACTGTATAATTAGACCTAATAATCATCAATTAACATTTAGGTATAAAACTATCTAAGTGATATTTTAGCATTAGAGACTTGTTCAGATCAATTATATTCAGAATCTTCTTCAAAGGTGATTATGATAACTTATATCCAAATTCACAATTTCAGTATTACGACTGAAATTGAACTGTGATATTTCTATTCAAATATCACTTATGTAATGGTACCCCATTACACCATATCACCCAGGTTTAAGTTACGAGTGGAGAACAGGTGTGGCGAACAAGCGGAAGAGTGTTTAGAACAAGTTCATCGATTATGGTGGGCCATATGCTCAATTGGAGTGACTTGGATATGGCGTGTACGGAATTTAGTGGTGTTTCAGCAACAGGAATGGAATCAATTCAAGTATACGGAATTCATTTGGACGAAGACGCAGCATATAAAACCACTTAAAACCATTTGAGTAACCTTTTGACGAAGTTTTTGGATTTGAGTCATCTTTTGAAATATTCCCTAATTTTTTTGTTAAGTTAACGTCTCGTTTTGTTTTTTCACTCATAAAAAAGTGAATATAGGAGAATATTCCAAAAGGTGACAAAACCTTCGTCAAAATGGTTTTTACAGTCGGGTCTCACTATAACAGCCACTGTTGTAACAGCAATCCGCTGTAACAGCCATGATTTTTGACATACGGATTTCCGCCAGCCATACATATCTCCAATGCTGTTATACGCAGATAACAGCCGTTCACTATAGCAGCCAAAAAGTAAGCATACGGATAGGGCTGTTATAGTGAGACCCGACTGTACATGTTGTCTACTATAAATAGTAAAATACAACTACGCTACGGTACTGGATTTGAGTCACCTTTTGGTGTTTATGGGCGAGAAATTCATTGACTTTGTTGAAAATTGCGTTGCGTAATGCTCTCAAGCGAAAGAAGGGAAGAAATGCGACTCATCTGCCAGACATCTTAGCCGGACCAGTTGAGAATTCTCTGAGCGTCTCGAGTAGGTTTAAATTGTACTCCGGAGTTAACTATTTATACATAGAGTCGTCGTGGATTGGCCTCACCATTGGACAGACAGATAAAAAACCAAGCGACAGTGTTGCGAATAGCAAAAGTGATACAAACTATGTGATGGGTGTCTGAAAGCATTTGGTAGTGAAGATTGTACAACGGTAGCAACTTCGCTATCACTCAGCCACCCATATTTATTCACCAGGAGTTTTTTTCACATAAGTTCAGAATATAGCAAGACACATTTGGCACCTGTTTTTACTCTTTCTCCACCGTCTCGGCATGTTTTTGCTCGTAGTGAAAAGACTTCCACATTACTACCCTTCCAGCCAAGTCAAGCATGACGGATCTTATCATGCACTCTCTACTCTCTACTACATGTACCGCCGGCCCTCCCACTTCAGCTTTGCTTTTCGTCCTAACAGTTGACTTTTACTTCAAGTCAAAAGTCGACAGTTGAGTTATGGAACCAAGTCGAAGTCGGTTAGAGATATTGGCTTGGACATTGACTTTGATCTCCGTGCAAATGTCTCTCACTAGTGGCAACGTAAGTGATGAACCACTAAAGAGATGGCTAAGCACTTATCTCGAAGACGGTGAGACGAGACTCGTGGTGAATGAGATCAAGAGCGTGTGGAACGAAACGATCGATAGCAACTTGACTGGTAATTGGGACGCGCTGCCTGTGGTGTGTAATGGAAAACCTTCACTTCAGACAAAGTCGCATACAATCGCACCCAATGGAGGGTGTCCCGATGTCTATACAAACGCTGGTATCAGCTGCACGTGCCTTGAAGGTTATGACAATTCGACGGAATGGGAATTTTACATTCAAGCACGCCAAGAGCTCACGAGTCCACCACCCCTTTCTCTAAATTATACCCAAACGTTGGGCCTTACATCGCTCATGACGATTTGGGTGCCCACTAATTTGACGTCGATTAAAATTGTCAATTTAATGGAAAACAATCTCATGACCCTACCACTCAAGGATGAAACGGCAGGCTGGAATATTTCCAACTCATCGACTCCGTCTCTCGTAAAAGTGCGCACGTCGTCCACTTTGCAACAACTGTACGTGCCTCTTTTGTATCTAACCGCATCATCCTACGGTAGTATTTCCTCTATCTAATCCAGTTTTTAATCTCATTCCTTTAATTCAGTACATTGGAGAACGTCGACTTGAATGCAGCATTCCAAACCATCCGCAGCTACATTCCACCCGCAACGACGAGTTTGTACGTCCCGAATGGCATGTCATCCCATGCATCGTGACTAACGTCGCGTCATTCTTCCTAGAACCTTGCGTCATACCAATCTTCGTCACCTTCCAGCCGCCTACGTGCAAACGTTTGCCACGCTCGAGTCACTGGATCTTTCCCACAACAACCTCCAAAGTACTGATTTAAGTACCATCTGCCGTGACAACCCGCCACCAGCCTGCCATCTCAAGTCCATCAACTTAACCGCCAACGCCATGACGGCGTTTCCCCACCACCTTCTGCACCTCCCGCACCTCACCAGTCTCTATCTCGACCAGAATCCCATTACCAACCGCACCATCTCGTCCATTCAATTCGAAACCATTGCCAACCTCCTCAATTTCACCCTCCCCGCCCCCACTCTTGCCGTCTCGTGTCACCCTGGCACACGACACGCAACGACCCATCACCTCGACTTTTGCGTCCTCGAAAGCACCGATTCGACCATACCACAAGCCACACCATCAACTTCGTCAACCTCCCTCTATCTCGTCTACGTGCTCGTTCCCGTATCGCTCCTCCTCGGTGCCGTCATCCTCCTTTTCTTCCTCTACTTTCGCCATCGTCTGGCCACGCCGCCACACGACGAATCCACCCCCTATCAGTTGGGTTTCAACCACACTTTTTCCTTCAACTCGTGCGTGCGCGCCGCCACGCCTTCCAGCCTTCTTCTTGATCCCAACTCGGTCCTCGTGACCCATCGTCTCCCTTTTCATCACGTCACACTCGTCTCGTGTATCAACAAAGGAGGCTTTGGTCTCGTGTATACCGGCACGTATAATCGTCGACGCGTGGCCATCAAACGCATTCGCACCGACTTTTGCCAAAAGTCCACCCATATTCAAGCTTTTGTCCATGAAATCGCGCTCCTCGCTACCTTTCACCATCCACGGATTGTGGAATTCCTGGGCGTCGCGTGGGATACGCTCGCAACGCTCAGTGCCGTCACTGAGTACATGGAACGAGGTGATCTTCGAGAGGTTTTGCAATCGTTTGAGCCTGCCACGTCGCTACGAACGTGGTACACGCATAAACTGCGCATGATTCAGCACATTGCCGAAGCGTTGACCTATCTCCACTCGCTCGAGCCCAAAGTTGTTCATCGTGATCTCAAGTCGAAAAACGTGCTCTTGAATGCCACGTTGGACGCGAAATTGTGCGACTTTGGCGCCGCACGGGAGCGCCAAGCCACGGAAATGTACATGACGTCGGGCATTGGCACGTCCTTTTGGATTGCCCCGGAAGTCTTACTCGGTGAAAACTACAATGAACGCGCTGACCTCTTTTCCCTCGGCATTGTCATGTCGGAGATCGATACACAAGATTATCCATACTGGAATGCCAAGAACCCCACACCAAAGGGCAAAGCCGAGGAAACGGCGATTCTCCGCATGGTTGCGGCCGGGGAACTCGTTCCTGACTTCACGTCAACGTGTCCTCAAGCGGTTTTTGAGCTCGCTATGGCGTGTTTGGCCATGAATCCAGCCGACCGGCCGTCAGCGATCGAAGTCGTCTATGCGATTCAACAGATTCGACGACAAGCAAGTGGAGAGCATACCGAAGAAAGCCAAGAACAAGAAGAAGAAATAGAAGAAGAAGAAGAAGAAGGAGAAGCAATACACGAGCGAACCGTATCGATCGTCGGCGCTCGCTCTACTCCAGTTAGCCAAATTTGCCGTCAAACCCAACAAAGCCCGTCATCTTAAAGAGCGGAAAAAAGGCTTTGGACGGCAAGTTGGAACACCAATGCCACGCACTCGTGAGTCGTCCATCAATGCACGATCCTGCATCAAAGAAATTGTCACCGCCGCTGCCATCAAACGCTTCTCGGAAGAAATCGGCCAAGATCGTCCGCTTCAATTCAAGCACCGAGTCAAACGTCGTCCTCACGTACTGCTCGACGGCCGTGGACGATTCACACAAGGCGTCGAGACTATCGATTGTCTTGACAATGGGACGGAGAATGTGACCCACTTGCGTGTACTTGTCGATAAACATGAGGGCATTCGGAACGTTCTTGTCCCCCAAATGGATGACACTGGAACCGACCCAAGCTTCCAATTGACGCTGTGTTGAGTGGAGAATCACGTGCAACGCACGCGAGACACGAGGTGCGGGCTGGATCCGATGCAAACCTTGTCCTGTATCCGTGAGCTCGTACCGCGTGCCCTCGGCCAGCAAATCGTCGTCTGTGAGACACCATAAGCGGAACAAATCCTCGACAATCTCTCGCCAGAGCGTGAGCGATTGCAGCACGTAATGGTATTGTCGTGCATGGGAATGCGAGAGCCGTGCACCGTCATTGCCATTTACAATGGCCAACGAATGATGGTCCGTTTGGGTTTCATCATGGACAGGAGCAAAGTGCGTCGTGAGCAACGTAATCATGCGATCGATTGGATCACGCTCAAAGTACAAGTGATACTGATTGTCAGCGATGGAAAAGAGACATTGCTGCAGCGTCTCGCGTGCGAGCGTGCGCGTCGCGTACTTGTCGGTTAATACCCGGATCGCGTGTTCCTTTTGCTTGATTTGCCGCTGGATTTGAGCCCGCGTCTTGTGTTCAGGCGCTACGACCATGGTCGCTGTCTCGAGACGTGGATCACGCAGCAGTGCGAGTGCATTGCCTGCTTCTAGCACGTCGTAGACGGTGCGAATCTTTTGGACACAGGAAAAGCCAAGCAGGTCATGGATCTCGGGACTCATGGCGTCTTGGAGCAAATACATGAGCTTGCCATACTCGCCCCGCATTTTTTCCGGGTTCATGATCTTGTACCGACGCCCGAGTTCAAAGAGTTGTTGAAAAAACGCGGCACTGTCGACAAAATTCTTGTCAGCAAGAAGCGCTTGGCCTGTTTTGTACTCGGTTGCGACGGCAAGGGCTGATAAAAAGCCACAAATGTCTTGCAATTGGGCACGCACGCGCTTGGCGGGAGCAAGGAACTGCTGCGTATCGAGCTTGTCCGTGTAGCTGCTCACGGCCAAAGCAGCTTCCAATGTCCGCAAGAGCTTGCGCTCTTCGTAGGTGAGTCGCACGGGGATATACTTGGCTCGGGTCACCATTCTTTCCGTCGTCATGGCTGTTGTGGCTCGTAAAGTAGTTGCTTCTACAAGTCCCGGCGCCGATTCGAGCGACGAAGGATAACCTAACAGATAATGACCCATCAGATTACACAGGTTACGGCGTCCAGCAGGTGTATTGGCCGAGTCCGAAGCCTCGGAACAACGAGCGACAGTACCACGATCAAAGTCTTCGTCTTCTTCTTCTTCACTTGTGCTGGATTCGTCGTCCAATTCCTCTTCATCGCTCTTAGAAAAATACAAACAGAAAAAAGCACAAACAAGAAAAGCAAAAAAAAAAAATAGTCCTCGTTGTCGCAAAGATAGGGAATCAAAATGGAGATTGGTACCTCATAATCCACGGCTTCCTTGGTCGTTGGCGTGGGCTCGAGTACCTCTTCAGTCGCTTTCGAGACGGGAAAACGCGGTTGAAACGTATGCAACCGTCGATTCCCCTTCCGATGTTGCCCGCTATAACACAAGTCACAAAAATAGTCGTGACATTGTTCACAAAACACTTGCGCCTCTTGATCTTGACACTCGATACACAAAAATGGGTCGTCGTCGCGCCCTTCTTTCGTCTCTTGTGATGCCACGGCGGTCACGTGGGCAAATAAAGCACGACATTCTTCCGGTAATTGCTCCTCATCGTCCAGATCTTCATCCAATAGCGCCGAGAGCGTGCGCATGCGACTAAGCCGCGCATTCGTGTCATCGGGACTCGACATTGGTGCACAAATAAAAGGGGACTCAATTTTCTTTGAGATACGTACTTAGTACTGGTGTAGGGCACATACTTTGTGATGGTAAAAAGTGTTTTTTATTACCGGTATTTCAATTTTCAAGTATGAACACAAGTGACGGAGGCCAAGCGACGTTGTCAGATTTGAAGGAAGGTAGATCGATACAAGTGTTTGCTAGGATTATATCGATGAGAAAATATTTACATGTATTACTCAATGCGTTTTTTTATATGTTTAGTGTTGAAAGATACACTGGCAGCTCGAGGGTCGTTGGATCAAATCAAAGCTCGAATTCGAGCCGAGATCTTTGCAGCACTAGACGATCAAGTGATACACATGACACTTTTTTTCTAAATGAAGTTATAAATTGCTATACTGATTAAAATGACCGTGTGTGGTCTGACAGGAGGTGCCGAAACCCAAGCTATCAAATGAAAATCTGATTATCAACGAGCTTGTTCGGGAATATTTCGAATACAATGGCTATCGACATGCCTTGTCCGTTTTTCTGCCAGGTGGGAAAGTAGCCAACGAAATGCTTTGAGCATTGCTTTTTTTCGAGCTCTTGATGATGTTTATATGGTGTATAGAATCCGGACAGCCCGCGGAGAAACCTTTTTGACCGCCAGTTTCTATCGAGCGAACTCAATGGTACACTACAAACTCCTCTGTATATATGCAACAACTAATGATGAGCCCTTGATAGTGGTGGAGGACCCGAGGTTTAAACACGTCCCTCTGCTCTACAGTATCGTTGCAAGCTTGCAACAAAGCAGAAGTGCGTATTCCGCCGGCTTTTAAAAAACACTTTTTTTTCAAACTCACCGATATTTCTTGTATACGATGATAGACCAAGCGCAAGAACGGGCACGCGATCAGAATGTGCAACATCAATTGAATCAATTTGGGACCACCGCGTCGCGCCGAAATCTTAACGTAAGAAAGCGAAATCACTGTCGAAAAGAAGCGTGTTTGAATACTAAATGTTGGTCTTACAATCAGGAGGAACCAATCCGTCAAGCTCCAGCTAGTACGTCCAGTACCAACCTGATGCAAAAATTCATTTTTCTATTTACTCACATATCATCATTGGTTTTTCAGTAGATGGAACATATTATGGAACCAGTAATATTTCAAAAGTAACAAAAGGCGACAGTTTCACTACTTCAGACACTATCCCAGGTTGACCCCTTATCTTATGTTGTGTACACCACTCGTTCCCAATCCTCTAGTCCATTCGTCGGCATTTTGTTAGTCTAGTGTCGCCATCTCCTTGGTCGCTATGATCTCGGCGCTTGTGTGGGTCCCAAAGGGCGCGTCTCGTCGTATGCCAGAGCGATTGAAACTCACGGATGAAGAGATGAAAATGTTACGCGAAGCCGCGACGGAAGAAGAAGCCGAAGAAGCAGAACAGCAGCTGGCAGCCATGGCCAATGCCCAAGACGAGGAGCAGCCAACAATGGAAACCGATGGCAATGGCTTGCCGCGTTCGTTTCAAATGGACAATTACGACGACGAAGATGACAATGCAGCGATCAATAATTACCTTGGGAATGGCACAGGAGCCATCCAAGAGACAGAAGAAGAAGAAGAAGAAATCGAAGGAGTAGAAGAAGATGAAAAGATGCCAGAAGAACTCGAATTCGAAGAAGAAGAAGACGATGACGATGACGATGACGATGAGCTGGAATTGGACAAGGAAGACGTCGAGATTCGTCCAACGGATAGTGTGATTCTCGTTGCCAATACAGAAGACGAGTTTAGTAACTTGGAAGTTCAAGTGTACGAGGACACGACCGGTGCCTTGTATGTGCATCATGAAATCAATTTACCAGCGTTTCCACTCTGTCTGGCATGGATGGATTGTGCGCCTGTGCCACTAAATCCAACGACAGGACCAGTCGATGGTAGTTTTGTCGCGGTCGGGACGTTTAAACCCGGGATTGAGATCTGGGATCTCAATGTGTTGGACATTTTAGAACCTTCAGCGACCTTAGGAGGTGACCAAGTCGACGATCTACGAGACGTGGCCATGCCCACGCTCTCGAAACGACGACAAAAGCCCCACCAGACGTTGCTCAAGCCTCAGAGTCATCAGGATGCCGTCATGGCTCTTGATTGGAACAGTAGTCATCGCAATATGCTCGCAAGTGGATCTGCCGACGCGACTGTGAAAGTCTGGGATCTCACGACCCAAACGTGCTTGTATACGATGACGCATCATACCAATAAAGTCCAGAGTGTACGCTGGAATCCAGCAGAAACAACAGTACTCGCCAGTGCGTCATTCGATCGCACGCTTGTGGTCCTGGATGGGCGCCAACCGGATGCGCTGGCCACGTTTCCACTCACAGCGGAAGTCGAGAGCATTGCATGGGCGCCATCCATGCCCAGCACGATCGTCGCGTCCACGGAAGACGGTCGTGTTGTTGGCTTTGACGTGCGTATGAATGGAGCCGAGCCATTGTTCCGCTTTGACGCTCATGCTGGAGCCGTGTCAGCGATCTCGTTCTCACCTCTCGTTCCTGGCTTGTTGGCCACCGCTGGCGTTGATAAGACGGTGAAACTCTGGGATCTCCAGGACAATACCACGCCCTATTGTGTCACGTCCAAAGACATGAATGTTGTACGTACAAATTTGGGATCTGAGGTGGCCTTGGATTTCGTCGCTTTTTTTGACACTTGTGTATATGTTTTTTCCTTCTTCTTCTTGTTGGTATTATTGTTGTAGGGCGAGTTGTTTACGCTGTCATTTTATCAAGACGCGCCATTTTTGCTGGGGGTTGGCGGATCGAAAGGGATCTTGGCGCTCTGGGATACGTCCGAAAACGAAGGCGTCGAGCGTCGATTTCGGTCGCGCGTGCAAGAAAATTGCTACGATTGCTTCGATTGATTTATCCTCGTCGTTTCGATCACCATATGAGCTTGGAGAAGAACTGGCGAGGGAAGAAGAGCGGGAAAAGAGTAGCCAGACGACGAAAAAAACTACGACCTCATCACGAACCAAAGGCAAGAAGAGCAAGAAAAAACGCTAGAGAATCGAAGAGATAGTAGTACCCCACGCTCGCTCTTGTTCTTGTCTCTGTCTCTCTCTCTCTCTCTCTCTCTTATGCTTTCCATAGTCTGACGTATCGTTCACTGCCATACGTGGCAATGAGATTTCGATACGGATGATGCACAAGTCCGAGCGCTTGGGCATTGGCGATTTGCATGGCTGTTTCCACTTGTCCGCTTTCTAATGCAAATGCTACGAGAACGCCCTTGTCCGTGACGCCATAGAGCCATTTGCGTCGCATGGAGAGCGTACACGCGACAAAGTAACCACGTTTGCCTTCATTCAACGGATCCCCCTTGTACGTACGTAAGAGCTCACCCGTCATGGAAAAACGATACATGTTACTCGTCCGTGTGCACAGAATAATGTCCTCTTGGGTGGTCCCGGTACCACTTGGTACGAGCAGCGCACTCACGAGATCCACTTCAATCGAAAAAGCACTGGCCGCTTGTGGTGGTGGTGGTTCAAACGTCTGTAAACACGCACATGTCTTGGTGTTCCAGATCTTGATCGTGCCGTCACTGGACGTGGACACTACTTTGCGCTCGTCTGCAGTCAAGAGCGCGCGTGTGACGTAGCTTTGATGGCCGCGCAATTCTTTCAATAGCTGGCCCGACTTGAGCCCGTGCATGCGAATCAAGTGATCAAACGAAGCCGAGAGGACTTGAGTGCCATCACGTGACACTACGAGACTCGTGATGCCTTGACGATGGGCCGAATCAAAGCGACGGAGACACAAGCCCGTTGCGAGTTGCCAGACCTTGACTTGGCCTGTTTCACTTCCAGTGGCTAACAATTGTCCATCGCGACTAAATGCTGCCGCTGTTACACTGGCATCATGCAGCATGAATTCATCCTATAGAGCCAAGAAGAAGAAGAAGAAGAAGAAGGAGAAGGTTATGGAGGAGGAAACACAACATGAGCAAGGTCCATGGAGCTACGTACGTTTGCTTGGTAGGCGAGATCTTTCCGTAACGTGCATTTATCCACGTCCCAGAGCTCGATAAAGCCATCTTTGGAGCCTGTAACGAGCATTCGTCCATCGCGACTGAATTCAACACATTGAGGCAATGAAGTGGGACTGAATTTGAGCTTCCCAGCTGCTTTTCGGACCACTTTGTCCACGCGATCGATCGCTTGGGCCTTTTCACGCCCGCGAAACAAATCCACGGCTTCACCGGGTGTCACCAGCCCCTAAAAGATAGATATATTACAATTAATAATTGTTATGGAGAGCCACATGAATATACAATTAATAATTGCAAATGGGTACCTGCAATTCTTGCCACTTGAGCGCTTGACCCAATAATACCAAGAGGCGAGACGGTTCGACGGTTGTGACTTCATGTCGAAAAACCTGTGCAACATCATCCCGTCGTTGCTGTTTCGTCGAGCCTGCGTATGCTTCAATTGAGTCAAATGGCGATGCACGGTCAGCTAGTTTTTCCAGTCGGAGATAGCGTTTCGGGCTGTTGCTGCTTCATGGTAGTCATGATTCGTGTCGTCTGAAGTAACTGGAGGACCACATCCGTCTCTTGCAGTTCAATGAGATCGAGAGCAATTAATTCATAAAGGTCCATCATGGCTGACGCGCTACATTCGAGCAACTTGGTCTGTTGGAGCACGCGATCCCAGCGACCATGAGAAATGTCATTAACTAACGACTCGACCGACTCGACCGCGTTGAGACTCACTTGGGATTCTTCTTGAAGGGCACGCATGGCATTAAATAGACGATTTTCACGCAGAAACTGAAGAATTAAACGGATCGTATCACTCGCATCGATTTCCAGCTCATGCGAAGACGTGGTGACATTCGACTCCATCTTTCTACCGAGATATAATTAGTACTACTATATGTACATGACATGTAGGATTATTAATACTACTAATATATTAGTACTATTATACTATTATATTATATATCCTAATAATATTCGAATTTCCGTACAGGATTTGTGCAATACAGTGTATGGCATCCCTAGACACGTTGACAAGGTATGCACGCACGTACGTACGTACATCTATCTGTTTCTTCTCACTCTTCACTCACTTGATAGTAAACTGGAATCGATTAACAATGAAATCGCTCAAGAGCAAGACAAGGTGCTTGAATCCCTGCGTTCATTTTACTCGACGTCTTCATCCATTTCCACCGATGAAGCCGTTAAAATGGCGACGAAATGGAGTAAAATACTCAATAACACCCCTAAGTTGGAAACAAACGATCATGTACCTCAATCGGAGGAGGAAGAGACGATAAAACGACTGAATCAAGTGCTTTTGGATGCCGTGGATCGTCTCCAGCTGGACCAACGATGTGACAAAGCTCCGGAAGCGCACGTTTTAGTGTCGTTTATACAAAAACAACGGCTGCAAGCTCAAGTGGACGAATCGACCAATTTATTGACAATTATTGATCAAGTTTCTCAGGTCGACCAACTTGTTCATGAAGTGGAGGAAGCAAGCAACCACCAGCAATTTCTTGTCGCGACGAAAAGGATTGAAACAATGGAAAACGTGGTGCTCCAACTCTCTCAATTAACAAACGAAGAAGAAGAGGGTGAAAAGCTCGTTCGCGTCTTGCAATGTCAACTCCAACACCTAAAAAAGCGGTTGATAAACCAATTGAAAGACTTTTTCACGGACTTGGCAGCTTGGAACGACAATGGGGTGGAAATAACGACAGGTTTTCCAGCAAACGAGACGGAAAGTACCATTCTGGGCGAGTTTTGGACGGCGTGTGAACGGATGGAATTGCTTCTGCCACTTTTGAACGAGATGGCACAAGCAGTATCCAAGCAGTTGATTCGACCAATGGTAGACCTACCGAGTGGAAGGCTCGAGAAAGTACAAGATGAGAGTAGTGTGAGGCTGAAGGTTGTGGCACTGAGTGCAAGGCAGGGTGGAAATGAAGCGGCAGAAGTCGAGCAAAAATGTACCCACGTGGTCACGATCCTTGCGTTTCTCCATGCAGAGCTCTTTGCTCGCAATGACGAACGCATGAAGCAATTTGGAGACGTGGTGTGGAAGGTCCCGGGAAATCTCGAGGCTCAGCTGATCAAGTTGGTGCAGGAAAACATCCCGCACGATGCGACGGCACTGGATACGTACAAAACTGTACTTACATCAACTGTACGTACAGCATTGTTTTTTTTTATAGTCTATGGATGAATGGTGTAGTCGAGCTAACATGTACGTTGTAAGGTAATGAGCCTCGAAAACTCTTTGAATGCGATAGGGTTGACAGCTTGTCGCAACAGTCAACTGCGAACCTTAGTCGAGCAGCTTGAGCAGTACGTTGTACTCACGCTATTTGTACGTACTCTCTTCCTGACTACAATTGTGTCCGTAGATTGTACTCGACGAAACGTCGACAAGCCATCTTAAGCATCGGACGTGACTTCATGCGTCAAGGCTATCGTGAGTCTATGAAAATCTGCCAGAAGTCGAGTCTCAATGGATCGAGGCAGAAGGTTCGCAGCGATGAAGAAGAGGAGCCTGCGTCCAGTGTCGCGTCGGATGAGCTTGAAAGCACTTGTTTTCAAGCCCCAAACTATCGCGTGACTGTGTGCGCGCATCACGTGGTAGAATTGGCGCATCAGACTCTCATTGAGGCTTGTACATCCGATCAAACGAGCGCCGCGTTGCTCTTTCAGACAGTTCGAGACTTGTTTTTGCTCTTCCGAACGATTATTCCAACGTTGTACAAGGAAGCGATTGCGAACGATGCGACAACGTGTATGCTCTATCATAACGACTGTCTCTACCTCGCGTACCACGTGCTTGTTATCGGAAACGTGTACAAACACCGGTCAGATGTGTCTGGAATCCTTTTTTGGACTCGTTGCTAACTCATTTTCACAATGGCAGACTTCCAGCTCCGCTGAATCGAACCGCGACAATGGTCGACATGGTTTCGATCTTTCGAGAAGCGGGTGAACAAGCGTTAAGTCGGTATCTTGCAGCTCACATGGATGAAATCTTTTGCGGATTAGAGAATCTACCGGTAAGATCATTGCATCCATGCGTCCACTTTTTGATACGTACACTAATTGACCGACCACATTTTCTAGTCGCTTGGTGCCATGGATATCGAATCCAATTTCAAGCACGTGGAATTTTTCATTGAGCAGGCGCTTTCGAAGCTCCAGTGCTTGCATTCTGCGTGGCACGATGAAATCCCCTTGACAACGTATCATCAACTCATTGCACGCACGCTGGACCGGTTCGTACAACATTTCGTCGACCAGATTTTCGTGCAATCGGTGCGTACATTACTTTTTTCATTTGCTTCTTCCTGTGCGTACATTTCTAACGTGTGCGTACAGAAAATATCGGACAAAGCGAAATCTCGCCTCTTCTTCCTCTTCTCCTTGCTCTTAAAGGTGCGAGGCTTCCATCACATGGATTATTTTTTCATGGCTAAAGGATATATTGTAGTGTGATACGCTATTTCGTTCGTCCGCCCAAGCTGCCGCGTTGGTGCCCAGTCTCGCTCGCTGTTCGAAGCTGCGAGCGCTTTTGGTCTGTACTTACCTTCATCTTTCTTTTTGTACTCACGCAATGAATGACCTCACGTCACGTGGATTAATTTCCAGACTACCGACACTCCGGCTTGCTAGACGATCTACTACAGAAATCATGAGAGGCTCTCGAGCCAATTTTTCGTCAAATCCATTCTTAATAGCGAAAATAGAGTTGCAACGTGACGGCAATGGCCATGGCCAGAACCCACAAGAAGGCATAGCCATATGTCAAGATTCATGCCATGGACACAGCAACACCGTGGTGACAACTGTGACGGTATAAATGACATGATTCATTTTCGTGGCTTTCGCGTCACGATATTCTTCTGTGAGTTGGCGGCACATTATCCGTCACGATCGCATTGAGATCGCGGCTTTCAATGATGTTTTTCAACACTTCGCGCGCGGGTTTCAAGAGCCGTGGGAGATGAATTAATTCGTTCTTTACACGCGGAAGGAGCGGAATTCAAACTGATGGCGCGCTGGATCGAGCTGAAAATGAGACATCAGTGGACAAACGGTGAATGTAACGATAGGTTTACGGGGCAGAAGTGGAGAAAAAATGTACCCACGTGGTCTGAAGCAGTTTGGAGACATGGTGTGGAAGGTCCCGGAAAATCTCGAGGCTCAGCTCTGAGCACCATGGAAAAGAGGGATGGGGGGGCACTGATATAAAAATGGTGAGCATAAAGCGCTCAAGCATCTTGCGGCATTTTTAGAGTGTACTTTCAACCTATTATCGTACTTCAAAGCAATAAGGTTTGTCGATTTTTGCGATTCCTCTGCCTATAGAAACGTCTACATTCCTTGCATTAATGACAGTATTACACTGCGTCTTAGAAATCTTCAGGCTCTTAACAACCGCATCGGGGTCTCTTTATTTATATCTCAGAAGAGGTGAGCCACTCTCAATCTAATAATCAACAGTGACTATATTGCCTGTTTCGAATCAGGACATATTTCCAGCGTATACCAGTACGTGGACATTGTAGAGTGCAACAATGGCTTTGTAGTGCCGTTCGCAAGCCGTGGCCAGAAAACGCATACAGACAAAGACTCAGTAATATCATAGACAGCATCCGCACCTGAGCAATGCCATACAAACAATTTTTTTCAATTTGGCGACATCTCGAGCGACTTGCTTCGCAAAACAACTGCAGCACGGACAGTCTTGCCGAGTTGTAATCCTGCTGCTGCTGCTGCTTTAGACCACGGTTCATGATCAGGCACTCACACGATCTGGGTACGTTGCAATGTGTGTACAGTAGATTGACGAAGCACCTTCGCGGGAATACAATTTCACGCCAGTTTTGGTCACTTAAACTAGTATCGAGCAGAAATGTTGTTTTGCCATTAGCTTGGCGGCCGTTTGGATGTGAATATATGTTAAAAACGAGGGCCGAGAAAATATCCCAACAACTTCTTAGGCCACTTTGAATCACCACACGGAATACGAATAACACGTGATACTTCTGTAAGGAACGCAGTGCAGGCTATATGAAGTGATCCCATTTATATTGAGATAAATCAAAGGCAAGCTGATCCCGTGCAAATTTTTCAATGTACCGGTAAATTCAGATAAAGGTTGTTACGATTTTGGTGGAGCTGACGGTGTCAATTCGATTACTTCTCAGGAAACAGACCCTGCCCATGAAGCAAATGCGAGTCCTGAGGATTCGGTGTCAGACACAGCACCTCCCCAGGGTTGGCGAAAACCTTTTCGTGTGAGCATGTGATTGGCGTCGTCATTTACCTCGACTACTGTAGAAAGATCTCTACTGTCGTGGCAAAACAGTTACAAAATGTAGATAGGCTTGGCTGGTTTATGAGTCAGTCAGTCTACATTTGGCAACTGTTTGGTGGCCATGCTGCGCGTTCAACCTATTTAACGTTGATTACATGAAGTATATTCTAAATTAGGCTCATTCTTTTTTAGTCACATCAATAATAATGTCGTGCACATTCCTGAGTCAAAAAGAGCTGGCATCCGCATAAGACCAACAAAAGCGCATTTGGGTGGCGGAACAAAAGGCGCGAGAGCAAGAACAATGCGAAAAGGAAAATACCAAAAAGGTGCGCGAGGCAGCAGATGCTCTGCGTACACAACAAGTTGACGCTGCAGCTGGAAACGTCGGTCAAATCTCGAGCCAGCAAGTGGATTTTCTCTATGCGGTTCCTCCAGGGCTACCGAAGGACAGAAAAGCAACGCAACCAATGAAGATCGAGGAAGATGATGCGGTAAGAGAGTTCCGACGCAGAGCGGAGAGACGCGGCGAGCCCCAACGCAAGCTCGAGAGGTATGTGGGGAAAAGAGCGGAAGAGACATTGACTATCAAAGACCAAGTGGAACGATTTCCTATGCTCAAGGACGCACCTGTGGAAGGAAAATATACTCAAGATATTCGAGTGCATTTTAATCCATTGGGACTAAGACTGCGCAACGTGCGTTGCATTCGATGCAGCGAGTGGGGACATCAGAGTGGGGACAGAGAGTGCAAGCTGCGGAATCTCAATCCTAATGGTAAGTGGAGTTGGGGGGGGTATCAACGAACGAGAACACGAGGCTCATGTTGTAAGTAGATGCTACAAGACAGAAGTGGGAAGATCCAATGACAGAGGTTAACAGGCTTAAGTCGGTCAAGCAAGAGTTGGTGCTGCGAAGAGGAGCTTTGCCCGTGGAGATGCACGATGTTGCAATTGGGCAAGTGTTTGAAATTTTACATTCAGATGATGGTACGTTCTGAGTAAGCTAACGTAAGTAAAAGTAAGCTACGCGCACTCATGGTTGCTGCGATAATGGCGGTCAGATGAAAACGAAGATGCTGTTTCAGCAAGATCATTGCCTAAGAAACGACTTACAAAGAAGGTAAATGAGCTGACCACTATTGGCGAGATAGCGGTTCGAAATTTAACTAATTCGTGGCATCGTTACCATTTTAAGAAGAAAAAGTCGAAAAAGTATAAAAATCACAAGCATCGATTTACGCAGCGGTCAAGAGATAGAGATACCACTCAACGCCGGGATGCGTCGTCATCCCGTCGCGCCGAAAACCAAAAACATTCGACCTCTCGACGCTCACGCTCGCGATCGCGCTTGCTGTAATGACAAAACTGTCAGTGATCAGGACCGTACCTAAAGGTCATCGGAAAAAAAATCGCTATTTATGTCCTTTCAAGCCCGATTTTATGGAACTTTTTCCAACACACCAACATGCCATGGTCAATAACCGTCATCAGCCTGGAGTAATCATTAATAATAACAAACGTAAAAAGATTACGTATGAAACCTTGCATCTGCAAACACAGTATAGGATTGGACAGTCGACAAGGGCGGTTTGGCTAATAAGATCTCTGCAATAGGGCTATCGATATTGTGTACCTCCAGCATTTCAGCCATTTATTTTCAATTTTGTCCCCGGATGCGACAGTATCCTCCGCAAATTCGGCTCTAGTGACGATATAGTTGCCAATGCAACTTATTCAATAATATCTTCAGACTTATTTGGAGAGTCTTCACGATCACATTCGTTTGATCCGTTCCTCCTTTGTCGCAGGTTTGCCAAGCATATCGCTATTAACATCAATATCGCGCAGTTTATTAGCGTTCTCCATCGACATTTCGTCAGGTAAACTTTCGCCGTCATTAGCACGAACCTATCGCTGTCAGTTATGCTCTTCAATTCTAAGACTGGATCATGTTGGATGCCAGGCTCTAATATCGCTGCTGCAATTTTTTCGTCACACTCTATTGCTTTGAAGTAC